>JAILXH010272375.1:10220-25399 GCA_023558415.1 Piaractus mesopotamicus | reverse complement strand
CTCCTGTATCTGCCAAGCCCAGATTTGTCCATTGTGCATTTTGATCTTTGTCTTGTGTGCAGTCGTAAAAAAAAAACATCATGAAGTTCACGATGGACTATTTTTAGCTCATGTTGCTTCCAGAAACATTTTGGAATTCTGTAGTGAGTTTGCGTGGTCTACCACTTCGGAGTTGAGCTGTTGTTGACCCAAGACACTTCCATTTCACACTAATGGCACTTTTAGTTGATTTGGTCAGATCTAGCATGATAGAAATTTCACAAATTGACTTGTGGCAAAGGTGACATCCTATCTCAATGCTATGTTTTTCATTGTCAGACAAAAAGCAGAAAATGTTTTTAACAGAAAATTACACAAAAGCCACAACAAGCAATCACACTGTCAACATTTTCGGTGTTTAATGTGTCCACCCTTTGCCTCTACTACAGCTTTCATTCATTTTTGGAGACTTGCTTTCAGTTTTCCTGCCTTCCACCCAATGGCAGCCGGGATGGGCAACAGCAGCTTTCAGTTTTTCAAAGAAAAGTATCTGCAGAGATATTTTTCCACACCTCCGAAGTTCAGTCTGAGAAGTTGGTTGTTTTTCCTGCTTCTCACAATCCAAGTAATCAAGACTCATCGTTGTCTTCACACAGTGGAAGAATGGATGGAAACACCTGTGGATTTTTTCAGATCTGAGAAAGACGTTTGTAAGGCAGCTAAGGTGAATTGGGATAGTCGCTTGTGTGAATGTTAGTGTCTCTTTGAAGGAGACACTGCAAAGTCATTGACACCTTTAGGAACAGCTTTTGTTGGGGGAACAGCTGTAACTGGTTGGTTTTAAGATAAGGATGGAAGAGTTAAAGTGACAGTAGGGTGCACAAAAGTAAAGAGTGGAGAAATCAATTACTGATAGATTTGGCATTATGTATAGATATTGAGGCTTTTGTGCAATTTTCTGTAAAATGTGTTCTGTTTTTTCTGACATTAAAATGAAAGTGTGGTCTCTCACTTTTGCACAGTCCTGCATGTCATTACTTTTAGAACAAAACTTTTTATCACAAAAGAGTAAAGGAAATACATTCTTAACTTTAATTCACATTAATGAATAGCTTGAGCTCGGCTATGTACCTTTGACATGTCAAAGCCATAAACATGTCATAGCAGATGTCATAGGCTGTCATGAGCTGTCACGACAGATTTCATTCAGTAATACATGCTCATTCATGCTGCCATTAACAGTAACTGTCATGACAGATTTTGTTCAGTAATATCTGCTCAGCCATGTTGCCATTGACTGTAGGTGTCATGGCAGATGCAATAATGTTCAATGTAATGACAGGTTATGATGATTACCAATAACAGTAACATAACACTGTTACATTACTGGACATAATCGATCATAACTCATGGCAGGATATGACATCTGCCATGACATATTTATGGCACAGTTGTATCAACGTTATGTACAGTGTGGACCATTTCTATTGGTCCATTTGTCACAAAAAATTGAAAAAAGAATTGATGCAACATAAAGTCCAGCTGGCAACATTAAACCATGCAGTTAAGCAAAAACAACAAATATTGTACAACATGTATATGTAAGCATATAAGTGTATTGTTTGATAAACAAATTTATTGTATCAGATTCTTAATTTAACACTGAAATGCAACAAAGCCCAAAATCAATTTAAGATGTTTTCAGTGATGAATTGTATTAACATATGATACATGATACAAACATTTTGTGCAATAAAATATCTTTATACATATAAAATAAAGTTTACAGTGTTTAATTCAGTATGAAGGTATAATGGATGTTCTTCAGTAGTTCTTTTGTGAGAGCTTTCTAACATAACCATAATATTTTACATTTACATCTTTAACCATTTCATTTAATTAAAAGTCATTTATATCGACTAAATGCAAGGACACTCATTCTGAAGGAACTTTTTGTTCATGGGCAGATTGGCAGTATGCATCACATGGCACCCTCTCGTGGTTTGACCAAGGTCTGTCTAATTACTATCATACCTCTATCATCACCACACCAAATCACTCTCATCCTGGAATTCATTTTAAGTGTGCAGCACATGAAAATTAAAAGTTAAATTACAAAACTCACTGGAGGTGAAGCGTTTTGAGTGCAATCCAGCACTCGTAATGAGAAATCTATTTTTTGTCCTTACTGAACATTAAAAAAAATGGAAGTAAGAAGGTAATTTCTAACATACAGCCTTACATAACAAATTAAGTAGTGTTCTCTGTATCATCATGGATGCCCCACCTAATTGAATAATTCATAATGGGATAATAGTGTGTGTGAAAGGGTCACCGCTAACAAAACAAATGCACTATGGCATGCTTTATCAACGAAGTACCACAAAATTCTAATTAATAGTTCACCTTGAAGGCTTATGTTTGGAGGCTATGAGCTGAAATGACCTGAGGAAACTGTACAATACAGCATACCAGGCGGGTAGTCTGCAATGTGAAATTTACACATTCAACTGATGCGGAGCTGATAGGTTTCCCAGCATGATCAGCCATCCACTCTCTGTTTTTGTCCTTCAAGAGCCCTGATGCCTTCTTGATTAGTCCACTGTAGGAGATATCATGTTTCCATTCGGCTGCCATTACCAAAACAACCATTTGAGCTGCATGTGAGGGTTCTTTTGAACTCATTTTATCATTTTAATGCCCATTTCTTGTCCATGCCCCACAGAGATAACAAAATTGTTTTGTTTTTACAACCCAATCTCAGGAAGAATTAGCTCCGATAAAATTTTGGCAAGCGCTGTTTCAAGTGAAAAATAATTGTCCAGTGTAGCTCACTCTGAGTGAGCTAGATTCAGTAAGAGAGCAGACGGCTAAGTGCTTTGGCCACTATGCAGTGCTCTTCTTCTCCTCTTAGGATAGAGTATCGCTCACTCCACTGAAGATGTCCTCCCACAAGACGCTGCTAGCCACTAGCACTTTGCTAATGAGCCATTATGGCCGCAGAGGGCCGGGGTACAGTCCAGAAGGCATCAGCATGAGGTGGTGGGTCAATTCTACACAGGCAGTGCCCATTAAATACTGTCACCCCTCCCATCCTCCCCCCTCCAATCTCTCCATCAAACACAGCTTCTACTGACAGCATGTATAATCAGCACACAGGGCACTGCTTTCCCCCAGTGGGCATTCGGCGGGCATCATGCCCGTCTAATTAACGCACTAATGGAGTGGGCAGCATGCCTGCTGTTAACATTGCAGACCTCTATGGCCCTTGGGGACTGGCCTCTCGTCCTTTCGTGGAGCGAGGACGTCTCTGCTTTTTCACAACTCTCCCCAAACACTGAGTACAGTTTCAAAACAACAACACTAAGTTCTTTTAAGCCAAGTCAAACATAGCTAACAGCAAACGTAGATGTCAACTTGGCAAGGCAGCATTTAAAAATGCATGGGTACAAATACGTTGCAATAAATAGGAACATTACATTTTTAAATGGCCCCTGATGACTTTCTGTCATCCATGATCTCATCACCGAGGTACTGCTTTTATCTTTTGTACATGAGGATGATCTTATCTAGGTCATTCGATTTCCCTTCAGTTTTTAAAAACTTTTTAGCTCATTTCTTTCTATAAAATGAAAATAGTAAAATATTTGGTAGGCTTTACTGAAGGACAACATTCATAAGGCTATATGATACCTACATGAGTCTTTCATGACAACTGGCATGAACCTATATGAAGGCTTATTCCAAGTGTCAATTGTCATAAGGGCTGTTTTCATCTATTTTGAAGTCTTTTCCCCCCAGCAAGCAATCACAAGTTGTTGGAATAAGCCTTTATAAATGTGTGTATAGATTTGTTTTAGTTGTCATGGAGGGTTTATGTATGTGTCATGTAACCTTTTGAATGTGGCCCTTCAGTAGTGTTAACAAATATTCATACTTTCACTTGAATGCAGTGTAGTAAAAAGACTTGCCAATAAAAACTAAAGGAAAAATGTGCAATGGTATCAAACAAGTGAGAACGGAGTCACTGAGATTACTTTTGTGCTTACAGTATGCTTTTTAAAATAATTGTTCCATTGTTTTTTTGGCATGAGCCATAGAAAAGGCACTTTTTGTTCCCTACAGAAGTCTTTCTATGGATGGTTCTTTAAAGAAACTCAGAATTAGGCTTGGGTGGTATGACGGTAATACGGTATACTACAGTTTGTAAAAATGATAACGATATTTAAAAATGATGATGGTATTTCAAAATTTTGACATGTTAATTTTATTCTACATGTGACCGAATAATTAAATACAGCATATGTTGTGTTTTGGATGTTGATATACTGATCAACAAGCATGACCGTGCAGGGTGACTGGCTAAACCAGCATAGACCAGCATAGATCAGCATTGAATGCATGCTGGTTTGGGCTGTTTTTCAGCTAGGAGATACATGCATCAGAACTGCACATTCCGTTCAATGCACACACCACAGAATGCATTTGATTTCAGCTTTCACTCCAACACCAGTCACTCGACTCTGCGCTATTCCCTAAACGGGCGTTATTTTAGCATTAATTATCTACAACCATGCTTTGATTTGACACATTTCGGCTGCTAACTCTCCCAAACATCACAAAACAGGTTCGATGTTGGCTTACTGTCACCCTATTTTTGCTCTCTCAAACATTTTTATCATCTAAACTTGTGTTAACTCAGCAGCAATTTTCAGAATCAAGCCTGTTCTGTAATGGGTGGCACTGTTTTGGTCTGTAGCCTGTTCACTAAGCTAACATTAAGGTAGCCTATCACCCTAACCTACAGATCCAGACACCACAGAACAGGTTTAAAGGTTGCTCAACTTCACTCTCTCAGACTTTAATCATTATTTTTAATCAACAAAACTTGTGCCAGTGCTTTAGTTAGTCAGAATCCGACTACTGTTCTGTGGTGGGCAGATCTGTTAGCATGCTAGCGAAGCTAATGCTAATCAGCTCTTCTCTCCTGTTCAGCAGCACTGTTTAGCATTTATCAACTATTCGATAGATGGATTAGCATTTATTAAATGATGGTTTGAAAATTGTGCAATGTGTTCATTTGTTTGGCAACCATGTAACGCGAACTATTTTGTTTTTTTTTATTTGGAAATAACTCTAGACGAGATTGGCTAAAAGCGTTATATATGACTTCAATCACAGGCAGCTCGGCTTTTACTTTTTTTTAACATAAACATTTAAGCAATAGAGCACGAGAGGGAGTGTGTTATCACGAAATAGCATCGCGGCTGTGGTTTGGTTGCAGGCATGAGCCGAAGGCAATAATACACAACCTCGAGTGTTCTATTGCTTTTATACAACAGTTAAATAAATAAAGTAAGAAACAAATAAACTGGGCTGTGAACGTGGCACTTAATATGTTTTAATATTAGCAGTTCCTTCCGTCAAATTATAGTTCCTTATCAAGCTGCTAGTTGCTACGTCACAGTAACGAATTCCGCTCACTCGTCGCACAGTACGCTGTAAGCCTCGCCTTTTGAAGTACAGACTGAGCCATAAAACTGCCGCAATATAGACTTTAGCTCAGTGTTGTCATTTTTTGCTAGATCAATATTAATGTCGTTTTGTTCCAGCCAGTCTGTGAAGCATCTTACAGCCCATTTTGTCTGGCGAATGGTATTCAGTTCATTTCTGGCTATTTCCAGGTTGTTTAGGTGTTCTTCTGTCACAGCTGTCGACTGAAAAGCTGCTCAGTGGTGATGACAGTTTGGGAATTTAGTGTAGTCTCATCAGAGTCTGACCAAATCGGCTATGGGTCCAATGTGATTTTAAAAGTGTCCATTTTCTGTTTGTTTGCAAAATAAGAAGTAAAAACGTTCAAATGGCTTGAGCGTCTCCTACAGCTGTCAAAGTCTTTGCTTAGCAACGGCACCTTAGTGATATAGTGTAGTGGAAAAAACGTAATAAATAATGAAGAGTTCTGTGTTAATTAATTATGTTAATTCAAGTTTTTCCCACAACCGTATGTCTAAGCCAAGAACTATTTAGGAACTATCTTTAAGAGCTCATTTTGAAGTCATTTGCTCTTCTCTAGCTCTAGTTATCAATGCTAGGCCACTCAAAAGTATGTATCAGCATAAGCAGTCTCATCAGCTCTACTGGTTGTCATATCTCATCACTGGAGCAGTGTTAACAGGCAACATCAGCAGGACTTGCTCCTCTAAGAGGGTAAATAATTAATGTTTTCCTCTCTGGGGTGTGAGTGACACAGGGGCATGCATCTCAAAAAATCAATGCTAGACTGTTGACGGCTCACAGATGAGTGAAGCGCTCTGGATTGCTTTACCATTGATTCAATTTCTTTGCCTGTCCTCTGTCTGAGGCATCATTACTTTTTAGGACGGTTTTGGAGAGAGGTCAGAGAGAGATGCAAAATGTCTGATAAAGCACTTCAAAATATTATTGTCGTATATGAATCTAGAGACTTCAATCAAACTCAACCAATCAAACGTTGTATTACAAAGTAATTTACAGTTTAACATTACACTCAGTCAGCTTTGGCCTACTGAGTGTTTTTCACAAAGTTTTCTCAATTTGTAGAGTTAACTAAAATAGATTATACGAAAAAAAAGATGGTCTTGGCTAAACAGAGTTATCCTTACTTCATTAGATGTGTAATTTATTAAAGTAATAACTGATAACAAATAAATGAAAGCCAACAACTTAACAGGAGTTAAAGTAATTGCATTCATAAGCCCCTTGGGTAAACTCTAAAACTAATTATAGCAGTTCGTCCCTTGGCTTTTTTGTTTCTTGAGTACCTTAGCATCAGAGATGAGGACTCGAGTTAGCAACTCGGACTCCAGTCCGGTCGGCGACTCGACTTAGACTCAAGACTTACGAATTTCACTCTGAGCAACACAACTCAAACAAAACAGATTAAACGGAAATCCTTTTGTTCCAACTTTAGGTGTCAGTTTTCCTGTCAGTTTTACTGCAGTGCCACTGCCACATACACTATACGACAAAGTATGTGGACACCTGACTGTCACACCTATTTGAGCTTGTTGGACGTCCCTTTCCAAAACCATGTCAGGTGAGAAGGCCTGTCTTGCAATAAACGTTCAAATTAATCCCAAAGGTGTTTAGTGGGATTAAGGTCAGTGCTAAGTGAAGGCCACTGGCGTTCCTCCACACCAAATTCTGTGCCCCTGTGCACAAAGTCAGGTCTGTGTTGTACAGTCATGCTGGAACAGCTAAGGGTCTTCCTCAAAGAATGCATGCTGTAGCCTTAACATTACCCTTCACTGGGACTAATGGGCAGAGCCAGGAACAACAGAGCTGCTGTTGCTTCTGAACACTTCCATTTCACAATAATTGCTCTTACACTTCACTTCACAGAGCAGAAATTTCACAAACAGACTAGTGGTGCAGGTGGCATCCTTCAGCTCCTTCAGCTTTTTTTCTCTCCCTCTTTGTGCCTGTTTAGTAACATTGTTTTTATGAAACTCAGATTTACAAGAACACAAGGATTAATTATTTAATGTTTTCATTTGAACTGGCAAAACTCTCACCTGACTGGCTTTCTAGGGAGCTGCAACCTCATAATTGCAATCTACAGATTAAGGAATGCAGAGATATATACCTGCATCATGATCAAGACAAAACCAGTATTAGCTACTTATAGTATAAACAATAAAACTAATCTTTTCTTTACCTCATATGATCTTAAAGTTAGCTAACTAACAAACAACCAGCTAAATACTTGACAGCCAGCTATGTTGACCACAATCTGCGCAAATCCACATTGTAGAAAGCTATTCACTCTGTAACTACATACTGCTACAGACTGAATATGATGTATTATCTACAAGGCCTAATCCTCATTTTAGTACGCATTTAGCTAAAATTCTGTCACAGCCTCAGCGGTTGCTAGCTGATGTTCCTTTGCAGAGTGAGTAGCACCAATGATCCTCCCCCCAGGTCAGACATGATTGGCTTACAACTTACGATGTCTGGTATGACTGGCTTACAATTTACAAGGTCTGAAATGATTGGCTTACAACTTGCAAAGTCTGATATAATTGGCTGCCTTGGCATTGCATGTTTTTTCAGTGCTAAACAGCAGAGAACTGACATCTCGTGTTGTTACATCAGAAAATCTCTGGTAGCACTACTGAGGCAGAAATGGATTAGAGCAGCAACGATAATATTTAGAGCCTCCTTGACAACCCCGCTTAGGTTTTAATAAGTTCAAGATCACATTCCTTTAAAACTCACTAAACTTCAGATTGATTAGTTATTACGCTAGCTAGCATACTTGCTATACAAATTACAAGTTACGGCGTTTTGTGTCTTTCTTTTAAACACTGCATTCACTGCATGTAGTGCTTCAGTGCTATCTTTCTGACAGAAGTTCTTCTATGATGAAAGCCTAGACATGAAACTGAAACTGGACATGGTCATTGTTGGCATCTATTGGCTAGACATCATACAAACAGACACATTTCTGTAATACTTTAATTGGATAGATTTGATAATGTCTCTGAAACATTCGATACTCGACTGCTTGCTGACCATTTTCTATCAGTTAGTATAAATGAGCTTGAAAATCTAATGCAATTACTGCAGGATTAACTCCCTTCTCACTCCACCTCTATCTGTATCTTTCTCTTTCTCTCTCTCTCTCTCTCTCTCTCTCTCTCGCTATTCATTTTCTCCTCTTTTCTCTGTGTCTTCGACTCCCTTCCTGAAGTTTCATGGTGTTGTAGCTACATGATGCGGGGGTTGCTCATCATCAAACATTCTGACCCATGTCTTTGAATCTAGGAGATCTGAACATCTCTAAAGCTTGTCGGCTCTGTGAAAACAGACGCTGAGAATTCACTTTGATAAACATATATCTTTAGGCTAGATTAAACCAGAGCGCAGCATGGCCTGCACAGTCTTTCCACATACAGCTTTTTTGAACATCCTCACCAGGGACAAAAATAATGCCTCCTCCTTCAAACTTTATTGAAGCTTTCTGAATCTCCCCTTCAAACATTTGACACAAAAAGAGATGGAGAAAATGTTTTGGATGATGAAGAAGTGGTTTGCAGTCCAAAGTGTATTTATTTATTTATTCACCTGGGTCGGGGGCATTGATAAATGATCTGATAGCTGAAGAATAGAAGCATCTGATCCATAGCTTAGAGCGTTTTCATGGATATTAATGAACCAATCTGATGAAGTCATTGTTAATTTTTATACATCTTTGGGAAGTTACTGCTTACAATTACTGATATTGCCTGATACATATTGTTAATGCGAGTTCTTTGTAGAAAAGCATTCATAATACTAACATCATATTTAAGGGAAAAGAAGGATAAAATTTCTCCTTTAATCTCAGTGCTCATTTACTGTGAAGCTGAACCATATCTGTACTTGAGTTTAGCACGTACATGATGATAATGCAAACCTACTCACAGTGGAAGTGGAAATAAACCAGAACAGCAAACAGTGTTGTTTTTGAAGCACAAAAAAGAAAATCCTATACATCCCTAAGAACTTCTTACCCCAAAGGCCTAACTCAACTCAAGTCAAAGTTTATTTATATAGCATCTTTTACAACAGGCGTTGTCACAAAGCAGCTTTACAGAAAAAAAAGAAATCCAGGTCCAAGCACCCATGAACAAGCCAATGGCAACACTGGCAAAAAAAAAAACTTCCTTTAGAGCAAGAGGAAGAAACCTTGAGAGGAACCAAGACTCAAAAGGGGAACTGATTATCCACTGGTCGACTCTGGATAGCAAACAATAACAGCAGAGAACAGCAGAGAAGGTTTAAATGAGGTTTGATTCACTTCACTTTGATTCACTTTTCACTTCAATTTCGATTTCTTTTTAGATTTGTATCCTTTTAAAACTAAATGTACTGTTATCTCTATAACCTATAACCTTTGACAATTCTTTAAAAAAAAAAAAAAATCAAACATAGATCAACTGACCCCTCCCTTGACAAAAAAATAATAATAATAATGAGCAGAATAGCATCATCCAGATGAAATTTCAAACTTAGGAGATAAAATAAGAAGAACGGGAACATCTCACTCTGGCAACTTCTCCCTTCAAGTTACCTTCCACTCTTAAAAATAAAGATGCTAAAAAACTATCTTAACAGTTTTGCCATAGAAGAACCACTTTTGTTTCCCAGTTTAGTTCCCTTTAAAATAACTCAGCTGAAACAACTCAACAAAATGTTTTTTTTAAAAAAAAAAACAGAATTTGTCCTTTTATAGCATCACGCCTTTATTTTTAAGGGGGTTATTCCATTTGACTTGTTCTAACTACCTCATATGGACTTGTTGAAAATGGTGCTTTTTCACTGTGAAGATGGCTCAGAATTATTTTCAATTTGGATAATATGCCTCAGGGTCCTTACACAGTGAATAAGAACAATAAAGCACATATAAAGCATTAAAGCTGCTGACATTTTCATGAAGTCAAAAATGAAGGGCTCCTTCACAGCCAGTTTCAAAAAAGCACTGAAAACGAGAGCACATGGAAAATTGTTTACCCACATCTTATCCTACTGCTTTTTAGCTCAACACTTCTAAATAAAAATGTAAATTTGCACTAACCTTCTTTAAAGATATTTTCATGCATTTAGACCCTATTAATATTCAAGACAAGCTCATTACAGGCTGACTGTAGTGGCAAACTGATGTAGAAGAATAAAATAAGGATGGAAAAAGAGCATGAACAGATGAACAGGGAGGGGGAGAAAAGGAGAGAGCGAGAGAATAAGGGAGGAAAAACCTCATTTGAAAAGCACGTCTGATACAGCTAATCCCGGAAAGCAGACAAGAGAGGCGAGGCAGAGAATGACAGAGACGGTGTAATGAGAGTCCTCTTCTTTTTTTCTTTTTTTTTCCCCTCCTCTTTTCTCCCTCTATTCGGCCCTTTCTTGGTCATACACAGCTTGATGGAGGGCCAATCAACTGGAAAAAGAGGACCTGCCACAGTAACAAACTACAGGGCACATCTCGAGCCCCGCTAGCAGCCCTGAAAACTGCTCTTCAGAGCGTTTACACATAACAATGGCCTAATCAGATAAAACAATAAGACAATGAGAGGGATGTACTCTACAATAGGGAAAGCATTTCAGCATGATATTGAGCTGCCTGGATATCATGGCAAAAGAGTTGCTTTGTTGTACAAGTGGCTATGTAGGAACTTTTATGGTTTTTGTCTATATCCAATTATTATACTGAACACTCTAGATATTACACATAAATCTTACATCCCTATACATGTGAAAATGACAAGAAATGGAAAGATAACTGTAATAATGCTATAATAGACAAAAATAGCCCTCTGCTACTGCCTCAGCCACACGTAGAGCCTCAGGGGAGCGTTGCAGCAACAGAGACTTTAATGTGTTATTTGTGTCTTTCTGTGCAGCCCTGGGGTAGTTAGTGTGGAGTCAGTATCTACCATCAAGTATAGTTGTATTGTTGTAGGTGATCTGCCTGATATACCGGCTCTACCACATCTTCGTCTTTGCCAAGACGTCACAATAGCAGAGAATTAACAGAAAATTACATAGAAGTCAAACACATAAATACACACCGGAGGGGTCTATTGTTGTGTAAATGTGTGTAGTGCTGTATTATACACTATAATGTGCAGTATTGTGTGTGCATGTGCTGTAATTGTATTCAGACTGCCTATTTTTGTTTATCCTTACATGGTCATGTCTGTCACTCCTGTCACTTGTCATGTATAGGCTGGGCCTAATCTTGGCAACAGTCCACCTATAAAACTGTGTTAGTCGATTGTTTTACAGGCTGGCTAGGTGTCTGGTACCTGTATGCAAGAAATAACCTTCAATTCTCCAGACATATTACTAGCTCCCTGGTTTGGATTCTTCAGCACCTAAATATAATACCAATACCTTTCAGTATTTAATGTATCCACCTTTTGCCTTTATTTCTTCCATTCTTTTCAGGAGACTTGCTTTCAGTTTTTCAAAAACATCTGCAGGGACATTTTTCCACACCTCCAAAGTTCAGTCATAGAAGTAAGTTGCATTTTCTGCTTCTCACGATTCAAGTAATCCCTAGCACATTTAATTATGCTGTCTCTCCCCAGTTTCTCTCTGGTTTTGCCAGACCATTGGTCTAATAATTTGTGATGCATATTCGATGATGGTCTGTGTTGTTTTATGTTTTTAGATAACTAATGTGCAAAATTAGCATTAGCACAACATTTTACCCCATCACATTCCAAGTTGAGATTTGCAGTAACCTGTCACTGTGTCCTATTTTGTTGCATAATAACAACAATAGTTAGAAATCATATAAGAAAAGAAAAGAATGTGGAAAGGATTGTACTTCTACACCCACTGTGGTCCAGGTTCGTGTGCCAGTGTGCCAGCTCAGAATAACAACATGGATGTCAGTCTCCTGGGATGCAAAGATTTGACAAGTGCCAGGGCATTCCCATCTCTCTCTCTCTCTCTCTCTCTCTCACTCTCCCTGTCTCTCTCTCTCTCTATATCTCTCCCTCTCTCTCTCTCTCTCCCTGTCTCTCTCCCTCTCTCTCTCTCTCCCTCTCTCTCTCTCTCTCTGTCTTGTCTCTAAGACTTGTATAACTGGAGGGGCAAAGGGGCCTTACAGGCTGACAGGCTTTGAATAAATTTACACTCATTTTGCCGGCCTCTTGAAGTGCAGTGCAGCCTGTTGCTCCAGTCTCTTTAGTTTCAGAGAACAGTGAAAAAAATCACCTTATTCTGAAGCTGTGAATGAGTCAAGGTTTGACTGTTTGAGGGCTAAATGATTATGTGCACATATTAGCCCTTGATGTGAGCTAAAGGGCAAATGATTCCAAATCAAAGAAGAAAGACAGAATGAAAGCATTGTTTAGAAAGGTGACAGACAGGGCCGGGCAAAATACTTTGAGAAGGTAATGATGGTTGATTTTTGAATACACTGTCTTAAATGTATTCAGTAACATATTCAATTACAAAACATAAAAGAGTACCATATTCAGAATACATTTACAATACATACTGATAAAGTACATAGGAAATCTCTGCTGTTTATTTATCTCATGCTGTTCTTCAGTGTTACTGGTTGGCAGTTTTGTTTATGTAATTCTTCTGATAATATGTTTTATGAAAAATTCAATTATTCAAATGAATACAAAAATGAATACAAAATTCTGAACATTATTCTGCTTTCATAATCCCACTGCCCTTTCATGACCTGAGCCAACACTTCACCATATCCCAATAAAAATATCTCAGAAATGTGACTAAAACATGAGTAGCTATGTGATTTTCCGTTAGTGATAGGTATGTGAAGTGCTGCGGAGGTCCAGTACAATGCCAAGGCAATGCTTTTCACTTAAGAACATGTCCACTATTCAGTTCAGTCATCCGTCAAAAGAGTTTGCTAACACTCAGATTAATAACCAGCTTATCACAGTGTTTTAAAGTCTAGAGTCTAAAGTCTATTCAGGCTTTAGAAGGAACTTCAGTGTTTGAAAAGAAGCCATTTTTTGAGTTCTTCTTTGGACCAAGTCATTACATACGGTGTGCTTTTATTGAAAGATGGTATGTATTGTTTTAAATTTAGTGGGTAAGCATTCTAAAAGTATTCTCCTAAAAATGTAAAAAGTTACTGTATTCTAAAAAACTTTATAAAATGTAACTTGGACTGAATAAAGATGCTTAATTTCTGTATTCTGAATATATATCAACCAATATCTTGTTACGTCCCAACTCTGGTGACACATCATGCTAGATTCTAATGGCATTAAATGAGGTCTGCACACTCAACCTCCCATTACACACTTCAGTAGGTGTCAGTACTCCATGTTCTGTTGTTGTGTTGTGGAGTGGGTTTGTTTTTGTACATCTTCACAGGAAAAATGTTTCGAAAAATCATAAAAATTTTGTTGTAGTTACTTAAAGTAATATATTGCAAATTAGTCATCACTTCTTTCAAAGTGTAATGAGATTAATTAAGTAATCTCACCACTCATTACTTAACTATGTTACTCTCTGAAACCTACACAAATCTGTACCTACTGGAACGTACAAGGAAAAATCTAGTAGTTCTTTTTGTATTATATTTTGAGAAAAATAGCTAATCACTTAATTTACAAAAGCATCTCAATATTCCTGCCTTTACTTGGAACCAGACAGCCAGCTATGCTTTATTAAATTATGAGCAACTATTTGAAAACATCAAATCTAGTAGAGAAAGTTCGAAAACAGCTGCCTTGAAATAAAATACATTTGTGGATAAAATGTAAAGCTTACAGAACTGTTTCAGAATGAAAATGAAGTGTGGGATCTTCATCCATCAGTTCAATCAACCAAGACCATAGATGAAGGGCTCGAGGCAAATTGTGCTCTTACAGATGAGCTACAGTCTCTGTTTCTACCTGTACACCACCAAGATGGAGCTACAAGGTAGGTCTATGTAATAAAGTGCTCAGTGATTGTATATATGTGTGTGTGTTTGTTTGCAGGGGTGTGTGTGGACATAAACATTGTAGACACAGGGAAGGCCATGATTCCATACCAAGAAATGCTCTTTATTTAATACCAGGGCAGAAAGGCACATAAAAAGGACTGAAGATGCGGGAAGGTCACCACAGCCACAAGCTGCACCTCAGATCTGAAGAGTGGAGCTTGATTTTCTGCTGTCTCTCAAAGACGAAAGCTTTAAGTACTGTTTATCTGATGGTGACAGTTTTGGTGGTCTACCAGGTCTTGCACGGCTTTTAGGAGTCTCATTTTCTCAAGCTTTGGAAACTCCTGTTTCACTTATTTTCCTTTGACTATCCCCTTCCTTATATCTAATCTCCTCAGAAATATCCCCTGAAAAATAAATAACCTGCTCTAAATGGCCATTTTGACTGTGAATTAAGTTAATAAACAGTGTTCTCTGACATTTGCACAATATTTTATACGTTCCTAGGCCCTGACATTGTATAAAAACAAGCCTGTGTTCATGTGGTGTGTGTGTGTGTGTGTGTGTGTGTGTGTGTGTGTGTGTGTCTGTGTGCATATTTGTGTCTGCGTGCCTTTTCTGCTTTCCTTAAAAAGCACGGCATGTAATTTATTTAGCCAGTCCCGGCCCTGACACCCACGCCTCTCTTGAAAGGTGTCATTGAGTGTGTAAGCAGGAAACTCAGAGGCCTTGGGCATGAAACAGATTGTAGAGA
>JAILXH010272288.1:19474-34463 GCA_023558415.1 Piaractus mesopotamicus | reverse complement strand
ATTGCATTTACCTTCCATTTACATTCTGCATGAAGTCTACACTTTGATTTTTGCTTGTTTGTTTGTTTGTTTGTTTGTTTTTACAATGTCTAACATTGACAAAATGTTGTTTTTTTCTTTCCACAAAAGAAGACTGCTGACATAACAATAATTTTCCATCAAATTCAGTCAGGATAATTCCATTCAATGTCAATTAATGTTCAGTCCAGTTTTAGTTTGTGCAGCACGTTTTACTGTAGACATTGTCCCAAATCAGCTTTAAAGAAATGTGAGTCCAAACCCCAAACGAAGAGGCTAACGACAAAAGTAGCAACAAACACTGATGTCATGTGAGGAAAGTCGGATTCTCTTATACAGTAAGGAACCTTGCAGGGTGGCTGGTAGCCTAGTGATAAAAGAGGTGAGCCAACAAATGTAAGGTTGCAGGTTCAAATCCCAGGACTACCTGGGAATATTGCTTGTGCCCTTTGGCACGGTATTTAATGAAAGTGCTCTGCTGTGCTGCTCCCAGACTGGGCATAGTTAGGTAGCAAAGATGACTCATTTTCCTAGTAGGATCAATAAAGTACAACATATTTGATAAAATGAGTGACATTTTAGGCTGGGTCCATCTCTGCACCCTTCTCTTCCCATTTAAGTTTATCAGAGAAGAAAATAGGGAGCCAAAACCAAGTATTCTGAGGGAGCTAATTTTGTATTTACAAGTCTAGAGTTATTACTATGCAATAAATTATTAATAATAATATTAATTATGTAGTATAAATACATAGTTGTAAATTACATTTAAATTCCCTTTACATTACATATCCAGTCTACACTCATTAATATTTGTTCGTTTCAGTGTCAAACAATGACAAAAACATGATCTTTCCAATAAACAAGACTGCAGACACAACAATTACTTTCAAAATAGAATATCTTCTCTTATGCCTACAAACACAAAAATCATGTAGAATTGATTGCAAGTTTAGAATCTGTATTGTCAAGAGAACCTCACTTTCTTCAATGAACTGCAAGTGAAAAACAACATAAAACATCAAATCAAAGAAAAAAAACTTGCTGATTGTGCCATAGCGAGCTTGCAGAAAAATGTGTGAAATGAAAAGGCTCAGAAGAATTGACCGAACAGCAGGGCCAGGGAACAAGCACAGGTAAACAAAAATCAGCAAGACTCCTAAAAAAAGAAAAACAAAAACAGATATACAGAGCTGCTGTTTACAACATGAAAACATTTTTTAGTCATGAGTGACGCTAGTCTAATCAATACATCTCTCTCTTTCAAATGGAACAAATCACTCTCTTTGCCAGCGATGTGTAGAGGCCCTGCCTGTTCCACAGTGTGGAAAAAGCAGGTGGTGGACTGCAGCTGGGCTTCTGGCATCAGCCTGTCAATTGCAATGCAGACGAGATGTGATATTCTGTACTGTTCTGAGGAACCACAGCCCACCACAGCAACAGGACATTAGGAACCAGCAGGTAATCTGATTATGCAGTGAGCATGGTGTGTGTATGAGTGTGTTTGTGTGAGTGTGTGGCAAAATAGCAAAAAGTAAACAGTCACAGGACATAATCTCATTATAGGAGGAGAGGAAAAGAAGGTTTTTTCAAGCCCCATTTGAAATGTTCGAGAAGGGTACAAACCTTCTGTTCAATTAGTTTCAGTATCATTGAAAAAGTAATGCACTGAATTGGCTTGATTTAAATGTGTACACAATTTCCACATGAATAAAACATATTGCATCAGCACGATTATTGCCATTAGTAAAAAGAGAGATGGCAACTGTGGTGATGTAACGTCTTTTATTCACGTGGACGTGTTCAGTGTTCAAGGTACACACTTTCCAATCCAGTCAATTCAATTCACCATTTTTATCAGTAAGCTGGAAACAAGGTGAGGATTGTCCAACATACTGTAAAGAGTGAATAACATGAAAACTGAAAGACGTAGCATCACGGAGTCAGGAGAAAAAAAAACAGGCTAAAATATGGTGAGTGCACTGTGGTGAGTCCCACTGTAAAGTCTGAAATAATTACGTAAAACTCAGAGGTGTCGGGTCGGATTTTGCATAATTTTTTTTTTACCATGTCATACATAACATCACACGCACAGGCTCAGAAAGAAGGTCCAGCTTGATGTTTAGGTCTCAAATCAACATGAAAGTGATAAGGATATTGTGGCATTGGCACAAGAAGAAGCCACCAGCTCTAACAAATACAGTGGGGTAGCTCGCAGGTCACTTCTAGCCCTACACAGTCTGTTTTGGTAGACACTACAGACCCACCTTCTACCCCACAGGCCAGCAACACAAGGCACATTTATAACACAGCTGCTCTTCACTAAACTAACTACACAACTTACTTACAAATAAAGTCTCTCATCACCACATGGTGCTCCAGTGAGGCCCCGTGTGACGCAGCACTGCATGGCCACACCTCCCGCGTGCCAGTAGACAGTCCCTACAATATGATGAAAATAGTAAATAATTCACTCACATCCTCAGAAGGCACATCCTTAACTTACCTTGAGTTCCCTTTATACACTCTTTCAATGCGCTCACAATCACCAGATTCATCCACGCATGAGGATCCGAGGCGCAACTGACATTACCAAATATTCTTCTGCACGTTACATGCAACTACGGCCTCCAAATACCCACATCTTACACAGTGTAGCCTTAAATGCATAAAATGTTAAAATGATTAGTAATAATGGTTCACCGCTTAAATGTTTGTGATTAATCCTTATTAAAAGAGTGTTTCGGTTGTTCATAAGCCTCTTAATTATTAAAATTAATCTTTTTTCTGATAAAAAACACTAAGTATGAATATTTTGAATGCAGGCATGCTTAGATGGGGTCCAGAAGCCCAGTCCAGACTTTTTATCTTTTCTGTTCTTAAATTCATTATTATTTTTTTTAAAGAAATCATATAAAACGTGCTTGAAGATGTTAAAAGAGAGGTATTTTTCATTTCTTTATGATATATGACTAAAAATGTAGTATTTATTTAGATGTAAGTAAGATTGTTGGGGACTACATGTTTGAATTAAGTGAATTCCATGCATTATTTAATTTCATTTTTGCATTTACAATCATGTGATTCTTTGCTTTCATCATGTTGGACTTAAAAATGATAAAAGACTGAGTTGAATTTGGAGACAAAAGCTACAAAGTTGTTAATTTTCATAAATGAGCAGAAGGAATAAAATTCACATTCAATTTTCCAGGTAAACTCAGCTGTGCTTAGAGAATTTCAAAACAACTTTGGTACACGAAGATCAAATTGCAGCAAAGCTGTCATTAAGGTGTGTTTCATGACATCATCTGGAAAAGTGGACTCCACTTCAAAGAGGCCATTTCAAAACGTATGTCCTTCACTGTCCTTGTTAGATTCCCTTTCCTCCATAACACACTGTAACTCTAGACATTCAACATCCATCAACCAAAAATAGACTCTGTTAATGGTGTTGCTTTTGGATAAGCTTTTTTCCTCAATTGATGCTACAACATTTAAACAGATTCAGGAACAAAGTCATGCTGACTGAACTCAGTAACCATTTAAAACCATTGTGATTTTAAATGAGCTTCAACATTTTTTAAAAAAGCAGAAATTATCTCAGTGCAGTTGACAGCAATATTTACAGGAATGTGGTAAATACTTAGATGTGTTATGAAGGAATAGTCAGTTGTGGATAAAGCTAATCACATTATATCCACCATTATTTTTGAAATATTCTCATATTTCAAACTTTTTAAAACCCTGGTTTTACCTAAATCTTTTAAATTGTTTGTATATTTGACGATTTACGTGTGTAGGCGGGTAAATTTTTAAATTTGATTTTTAGAACAGATTTCCTACTTATACACTGAGCATGTTTAAGGGAATGGTTTGGTGAAACATCCAATCTAAAATCTACACAGCTTTCCACTTATCCCAGATTTAGTAAATCAGCCAAGGTATGTTTGATGTTTTGCTTCTTTAGTTTAGCACTGAAGCTACAAAGCTAACATTGTTGGCAAACACTATATGTCAATAGTCAACCAAATATTTTCCATAAATGCAGCCCTAAAACTTCTCTCACTCATTCAAGCCACTTCCAGGTCTTTATTAAGGTGGTACATACTTGTTGGTGTGGTTTAGAGGTTAGTACGACTTAAAAATGAACAAAACTTTACTGTGTAACTGAATACTTTGAGTAGATATTTTAGACAAATGTTGTGCCAAATCGGAGGTGCAGTGGGTAGCACTGTCGCCTCAGAGCAAAAAGGACCTGGGTTTGGTTCACCAAACACAGAAAGGTCCCTGGGCGGCCAGGGTCCTTTCTGTGTGGAGTTTGCATGTTCTCCCCGTGTCTGCATGGGTTTCACCCCACAGTCCAAAGACATGCAGTCAGGCCAACTGGACACATTAAATTGCCCCAGATGTGAATGTGTGCATGAATGTATATGTCTGTGCATCTGCCCTGCGATGCACTGGCGACCAGTCCAGGGTATAACCTGCCTTCTGCCCAATCACTGCAGGGATAGGATCCAGCTCCCCCCCCAAAACACAGAGGGATAAATGGTTTAGAAAATGTGTGTGTTATGCCAAAAAACTTTTCCACTGCATAATACTGGCTCATCTCCACTTTACTCACCTTTTTTGGTTTTCCAATAGGATAACCTGGTACCTGGTACTTGATACTATTTTTGATATTGCGTTCATCAAGGTTCCACACAAGCTGAGATAATACTGAAAGGTGACATAGAAAAACTGCACACTACTGATTGGTCGGAAAGAATTGTCACTATCATCCTGAAGACATATGCTAACAGGTTAGTGTACTCTTTTGCGACACCTTTGAGCAACCAGAATTATCTCGTCGTCTGAACTCTGATGTAGTGTTTCCCAAATTCAGCAGTCTTCTGGCTTGCCACCATTAGCCTCTTCTCAACAAAACTTGTCTCCTTCACATCACAACAGTTTCATGTGGCATTGCTATGACTACCAGCTACATTGAGGAGGTACTATATCTGCAGTGGAAAATGAAGTAGCTGGTACCAAAAGCGAGTAGAGGTGAGTAGAGTAGAGCCGAGTTAAGCCAATACCATGCAGTGGAATCTATTCCATCCAAAACTGCTTCGACAAGTCTGCACAATCATGAGTTAAGAGATAAATTTACAGAAAAGACTGGGGTGACTATTTACTTCTAGTGTTTGTTAGCAACAAAGCTCCAGTGGCTGATCTGGAGTAAACTTCAAATTCTTCAAATTAGATTTTTCACCAGTTTAATTTACCAGTCTGCAGTCTGTGATGTACTGTTACAGTATCCATGACGTATTTTTACTTTGAAGATCAAGCCTTTATTGAATGACACATTTGTTTTGTGGCATACATTTTTGTTATGTTGTGGAGGCTTAAGAAAAAATGTCTGGCTAACAATTCCTTCAAATGAAATCAGATGGAAGTATGATATACTAAGACTAAGGAGGACAACACAAGCTCTGAAAATCATACACCACTTTCTACGCCAGTAAATTGACCAATGTTACAGTTATTTTAGGTTTAGGATACACTAAAAAAGAACCAAATATGTAAAAGTTCTCAGGGACAGAGGAGAACAAGAACAGAGCAGTATTAATCTTAGTATAGGACCCAATAAGATGCAGTATGTGTGGGTCCAGGTGATTATCAGTGCAGCTTGATTATGGACCGCTCTTAGCTCTCACATTACAGTATGCTCTAATGAGGCATATATCCTTTTTCACCCAATTGGCACAGCAAATGGAAAACATTTACCAGCATGAAAATAGTGGGAGCATCATACGCCTCCCTTCTCTCCTTGCAACCTCCATTCCTTCATTTCCTGAGACGAACTCCACGTCCATTAAGCCGTTCTGGCACCTGGAGCCAGTAGGGAGCTGCATGCCCTTGAGCTGCACTTGTTTTTAGTGTCAAAACTGTAAAATGTTTCTAGGTAGAGCAGAGCCCCAGAGTGTGGTGAGCTCACAGCTCCACTAGGGTGTTCTGGCTTAGAAGTTGGACCGATTCCTGTTAATATTATATATGTGCAGATCAAGTGAAGCATGAACACATGTGGCGCTTACAGACTCTTATCGGAGGCTATCACTTCCAGTAACATCTTCAGCTCTGACGGATGGCGCTCTCTTAACGTGTTTCATTTCGACTGTTTTTCTTGGAAAAGGCTGTGCATGTTTAGCCAAGGTCACTGGAGGACTGCATTAATGGATGTGCTCATGCTTACAGTTCCATCTTCAGTCTATGCACCACTTTACACATGCTGGAGAAATGTTATTTCAGAGAAAATGCTTGCAATACATACTACAGTAAACCAACCTGGCGTTCCAGTTAACATGTGAACATCAGTGAGTTGGACTTTTTAATGCGCATATAAACTCCTTCTTGACCTACGCTGTAATTATGTGTCCTGTAATTGCTGCCAGCATGCACTGAAGATCCACTCCAGAAGATGATGAAACAAGTTCAAAAACAGGGATAAACTGTTCAAGGCTGAAGAATAATTTTGAAAAATCTGCAGGAGCATGGGGAGAAATGTGGGGAAAAATCACCATGGGAGAAATAAGCCAAAGGGTAGCTTATTTTGTGAGCAGCCGGTTCAAGGAACAATTTCAGGAGGAACCTTCAGAGCACATGGGGTGCAGAAAATCAATAGGACAGTGTGGTGCGGAGCCCAGCGGCCAGGGGTTTGGTCAGAAACAGCAGGACTGTGCAGAGACCAGTGGCAGAGGACACTCCAAGCACATACACACACACACACACACACACACAAACTCAGGCCAATGAAACTGGCCTCACTCTCAGTTTAAAATATAGAAATTTAAAAATAAACCAAAAGGTTCCTGTAAAAACCTTTCAGTGGATAGTTCTTTAAAGAGAACTGTAAAAAGAGTTTAAAGAGTTCCTGTAAAAATACTTACATATATATAGACATGTGTATATATACATGTTTGTTAGTTTTTTCAAAGTTTAAAGAACCTTTACATCAGGCGTCCAATTTTTTGCCTTGGGGACCCTGCTCCAACCCCACTGCTCTGTCTCTTCAACATTTCGACTCCTCTTTCCCATCTCATTAATCTCCCGCTTATTTTTGGTTATGTTCCTTGTTAATTGATAAAGGCTGCTGTTACCCCTTTTCTTAAAAAGCCCAGCCTTGACAGCTAGTTATGGAACCATTTTAACCCATTTCTAATCTGCCATTTGTCTCCAAAGTTCTTCAGAGATTTGCTGCCTCGCAGCTGTAAGATTTTCTGAACAGCAATAACCTTTTCAAGACTTTTCGGTCAGGTTTTCTCATCATAGTACTGGGACAGCCCTCACTCATATACCTACTGATCTGCTCTTATTCTTTGACTCTGGTCGTGCATCGGTCTAACATCTGCTTGGTCTGACTGCAGCCTTCAGTACGGTGAATCATAATATACTCTTTTCACTATAAGCCTCTCTGGCACTGTGTTATCTTGGTTCACATCCGATTTAACAGATAGGTCTCATTTTGTTACTATTGGGAGGAATATATCAGTTACTGCTCTGGTTACTCAGGGAGTTCCCCAAGGCTCTGCTCGTGGTCTCCTGTTATTTATTGTCTATATACTACCTCTTGGATACATTATTCATTCTCATGCCCTCAATCTCCATTGCTATGCTTACAGTACACAGAATTGTCCTATCTTTAAACCCACAGAATCACTCCCACCATTCACACTGTTATCTTATCCAGTAGTTAAGACACTTAAACTCTCTCAAGCTAAACACAATTTTTTGATTGTTGGTACCAAGTCATCCATCTCTGCCTATTCATATTGTATTCCTGTTGTCGATGATACTCCAGTCAACTCATCCTCTATTGCATGAAACCATGGTGTCCTATTTGACCCATATCTCACCTTTGTTCCACATATTAAGTAATTGCTAGATTTTGCCCTACACTCTCCGAAATAAATGTAGCAAACTGTCATTGGGGCAGTACCCCTCTTGTCACTGAGGTGGTACCCTCAAGAGTACATCTCAATATCTTAAATCAGGGAACATACCTGTACCATAACCCACTGAAACGATTCAGTGGTTTCTAAGTTGTATTGACTCCACACACCCCATCTCGTCTCCAGGCCTTTTTATTTTATTGTTCTGTTTTAAAACATTAGATTATGAAAAGGTACAAATATGTATTTTTCATCTGGGAAAAGCTGATTTAAGGTACATAATTGGACCTTAAAACCACTGTTTTTACCTTGATGAATGAAAAATGTACCTACACAGTACTGAGAGATCCTGGTGCATGTTTTTATTACATCTAGGTTAGACTACTGCAATTATCTGTTCCATGGTTTACCTTCTAAAGCTTTTCATTCTCTTCAGTACATTCAAAATTCAGCAGCCAGAATCTTTATACCCACTGAGAAATCTGTCCATATTACCCCCATCCTTCATCAGTAACACTGACTTTTAGAATGTGTTCTTTACAAAATCCTTCTGTTATCATTTAAAGCTTTGCATGGCATCTTAGCTCTCTGCTTTGTTATATCCTCATGCTCCAACGCTAGGTTTCTGGTCTTCTAGCAGTTCCCAGGTTCAGGCTTTCCACTATGGGTGGCAGGTCTTTTAGTGCTGCTGCCCCCACCCTATAACACCCCTTACCCTCACCTGTTCATTTTTCTACCTCTCTTAAATCTTAAAGACTTTGACTTTTCTCAGAATACTTTCACTGCCTCTAATGTATATTTTTTAAATTTTTTCCTGAAAATTGTAAAGTGACCTTGGGTATTATATACGTATACCTTATTATTATTATTATGATTGTAGTGGTGCACTGAAGGCCAAAAAGACATGCGTCCCATCCATTTGTGGATGGTGCTATATAAATGGAACTTGTTATTGTTGTCATTAAAACAATACACAACTTAAGAAGATGATTTCTAATGGAGATTTTTTAAATGGATTTTAAAATATTATACTATATTTTGTTACTAAAATTACTTTTAAAAATGAAAGGAAAATAAGAATTGAAGTTGCATATTAGTATAAAAATGTCATTGCTATTGGAACAAAATCCTGATCTCCAAAATGGTTGTTTTACAGAAGGAAAAAAAGAGAAAAAACATTCTTAGTGTATAATGGAAGTTAGTGTAGAAAGTATTTATTCCAAATAATTTTGGAGCATTTCTACTGGTCCATGACATTTTGTAAAGGGTAGCTGGCATTTTTGGATGATGTTGATGGTATAAGAAGATAGAAAGTTTTATTCCAACAGCAACAAGATGTTTGTTCTCTCATTAGATGAGAGGACAAGGTTAGGTTAGGGTACCTTTCTGGTGAGCCCAATCAAACATCCTCACGGACCAACTTTGACCCATTAGGACACACTTTAGGCAGCCCTGCTCTACAATGTGCAGGTTGTATTCCAGTTAAAGGTTTTTCAGAGAACCACGTCCAAGAGCAAGGCTTCCATCCATCTGTAACAAGAAGAGGTCTGTAAAGAATAACGGCTGAAGTACAACGTGCTTTGTCAAAGAACATTTTTATTTCTCCAAAAAAGACGCTTTTAACAATAATACAGCATTTATATTTCTTGTATGTCTAAAGCCTCTATCCAGCATTGTATATCAGGAATAATGAAAATTTCTTTTTTAAATACGTGGCTTTTAATGCATTTTGGAACATAACACTTCATTTTGCTCCTATTTTTAAGAGCAGCCTTCAGCCTCCGGATTCAGCGAGCTCGTTATGCTGAAGAGAGACAGTCAGAGAGAGTAGGAGAAGAAAGGGTAGAGGTGTATTTCTGAAAAGAAAGACAGAAGTGGCCCTGTTTACTGAAAGAAGCTTGGCAGGGGCTCAAAAATAATTCACGCATTCAACAAAGGCATCAGCAAGAGTAAATAGGCAGCAACGGAGGAATAAGGCAGTTAAGTGCTGGCATCATTCATATTGGAGAAAGAGAAGAATGCTGCTACAGCTTGAAAAGCAAACACAATGCATTTGGAGTGGAGGAGGACAAAGAGAATGATAAATCAGATGTATTAAAACACAGAATGTTTCAAAAGGGGGGAAAGAAAGAGCATTCCAAACAAGCGGGTTATTAATATGGCCTGGCTGAAAGCACTATCAATAAACCAGGCTGAAGTGTGGAACTTATGTTGATTTAGACACTGTGTAGTGGTCTGGCTTTTCAAAAAGGAGACCCTCTTTATCAAACTGTTATCAAGACTGGAACAAACATTTGTTTGAACACTCTTAAAAAGGAAGGTGCTACAAAGGTTTCTGTGGAGCGATGCCACACACGAACCATGTTTGTTTCCCTAAGGAACCTTTCAATGGAGGGTTCTTTATAGAAATGAGTTGTGTGAGTGTGAAGAGCCTCCATGCAATGTAATTTTATACCAATTACCATACGCACGAAACCAAAAACCACTTAGGAACCTATATTTTTAAGAGGTTTACAATTTGGACAGAGCTCATCTGCAATTTCAGTTTGAACACGTCCTCATTTCCCCATATGTGTGTGCCGTTGGAGGTCGCAGACGTCTATGTGAAGAATCTGCGCCTGTTAGTTTACTTGGCCAGCAGACGAGAAAGCCCTTTATGGCAATCACTTTCCATAAACATCTCAACCTAAAGTTTCCCTTGTCATAGAGCCAGCACCCAAGCTCTCACTGCCATCCATCACATTATGTAAGTGCACAATCGAGCATCAGATGATAAACACATGCCACAGACGCAGTATATCATTGTAATCCACCGCCGTCCTAAATGCATCTGAGCCTTCTCCGAGATCAAGGCTGAGATATCCCTGAGCTTAAAGAGCGTTCACCCAAATCAAGGCCAGCCAAAATTCTGTATTCTGTCTCGTCTCCTGCATTTCTCCGGCTCCTTCCTTCAGATCAAGACGGCTTGTCCTCCCTCTTTAAAATAAAATACTTCCCTATGCATTCAAGACACTCCCTCTCCCCCTCCCACTCATCTGACTCTAATTCCATTCGTTCTCTCACTCTCTGTACCGTCTCCCTCTGCAGCATGTCCATTTCTGATTAATTCATCACTCGCTCCATTTTCATTCAACTTCAGTGTGCTAAGCTCGCTGGGTTTCTGAGACAAGAACAGAGAGAGGAGCAAAGACAAGGAAAGAAAAAAAGAATATTGCATAAGTTCAATGATGATGGCTTCTCATTAGCTGGTGCATTTTCTTCCATCCGTGATGAGGTTCTAACATGAATATGAGGCTCCAACCCGAGATGCAGTAGGCCTGGAAACCTCTAATCATTGTCTGTGAAGGTTTTCAGTCAACCAGTCATTGAACAGTTGCAGTAAGTCAAGGTGACTTGAGTTTCGTGACATCATAAGCGTGAATGAACCACAGAATGTAACGTCCACACCAGTCAGTTGAATTGAAGCTACTCAGTCCAGTAGCCTTGATTTACTATGGACTAATCATTGTTTCCATCTACGAAAGACTTATAGGGGGGCCAAGCTGGGCTCACTTTAAAATGCATTTTAGTACAGATTACACTGTAAAAAATCACTCATCAATTCAACCTAAAATAATGACCTAATGTGGTAACAAGTAAATTCATTAGTTTTATTCAACCTAAATAAATGCTACTCTTCGAGTTTTGAATAAAACTAGTTCAATTGCTTGTTACTACATGAAGTAATTCTTTTAGGTTGAACTGACGAGCCATTTTTTTTTCCAGCGGACTGATTACCTGTTCAAAATTTGTAGCCTAAAATTACTTTCAGATTAAAGTCACATAATCTGATTACCTTCCGTTACTTTTGGATTACGTTTTAAATTAAATAAACACCAGACAAAACCAGTTTTAGGAGGATGACCTCCTAAAACGAGACAGACAGAAATGCACAGAAGCAACACAGGTGATGTGTAATATCTGTGCTTTAATTGTGCTGTACGCCCATTTGAAAATGTCGTTGAATATTTTGAGTTAATCAGATATTCAAGAAATGTATGTGCTGTTTGAAATACAGAAATGAATGTCCTTCTCAGCTTTACACTGCTGTTTTCTCATACAAGGTGACTCTTCAAACTGTATTCTACTACACTATTCAATATGAGTCATCAGACATGGCTGTGTGCTTCTGTTCTCAGGTTCATGTTCTGTGCTGTGTGAAAAGCTTTTCACTTCAACTCAACTTATTAGACTTTCACACTGCTTCAACAAGAATACAGGCCTACATCTTTACCAGTGAACTGCCGTGAAAGGAGCTAAGAAGTGAAATTTACCAAAAAAATGGGAAATTAGGCTAAATTGGATCTGTCAATTATAGGTTAATGTCATACACATAGTAAAACATGCTGTCTGTCATGAGAGTTTATGACTCATCAACATGTTGATTCCCACCACCCACAACGTGGTGGGTGACAAACCCACAAATTTAGCTAAGTGGTTTTAGTGTTTTCCTGTTAGTAATAACTGTAAACGGATTACTCTTTCTTGCAACTGCAGTGGAATACAGTCAGCTTTTTTCTGATTACGTAACACTATTAAATGAACTCTATTACTACCCAAAGAAGAGCTTGAGCTCTTACTAGCAACTGTAGAACTCAAACACATGTGACTGTTTATTCATATCAACTAACATCTCAAACTGCAGATTAGTACTGCAAAAACATTGTTTTGTGTTTGGGCTGCCTTAAAAATTTAACTTCAAATAAGACGCTGATACAGCATAAAACACAGATTGTTGTTCTGTTTACTTACTATTCAAAATTCAATGAACTCAAAATTTAAATGTTGCCCGAACACTTACTTTTGTTAAAAGTTAAAACAACTTTTTTGTACAGTTTGTGTAGATAAAAAGCTTTTATATTTTGTTTTTTTGCTCTATGACAATGCACAACATAAAGAAGGAACCTTTTACATGTATATTAACCCTGAGAAGTTGCAATTATGGCCCAAAAGCATGTAAAAGTATGTAATTTGATATTAATTACTTCTCACTCAGGGCTCATTGAATTGAGAAATTCCACCTAATCATGAATTCAAAACTTTCAATTGATGCTACATTGGTTTTTGTTAGAAGAGGTATTTTACTATAAGTTAATACTGTGAATGCAGACTTGTTTAACACCAAGAAAAAACTATCCTTTACAAACGTCTCATATTTTGACATTAAAGTTAAAAGAAAAATGTCAGAGGTGGTGACTTGAAACTGTCAAACCAGAAAGTAAATCAAATTTTGTAACTATCATGTCATTATTAACTATGTAACTATGTAATGACTATGTAATTACATTACTACTTTTAAATAGCATAGCTACACAACACTAATATTCTTTTGACTTCTTCAGGGCTAATGCTTATGAGCATTTCTGATGTAGGCCAGTCCTACATGTGTTGAGTTGTGAACTGAGGACTTTGTGGATCCACTCCTGTTTTCCATATTGCCCTGGTTGAGGGGCCGAGGGGGCAGGCGGCCACTAAAGCTGTCCAGCTGCAGACTCACGGCACATAAAGAAGCTCTGCGGTGCATCTCTGTTTCCCCGGCAACTGCGGCACATTAAAGCAAACTGCAGAAAGGTTGACGTGGAGTTGGACTCTCAGCTTCTCGCTTTTCTCCCTCTTCTTAAGCAGCGATGTGCAGTACGCAGAGAGCAGCCATCTTCAGCATGCAGCGGCCTCCAGTTTGCCTTCAGGGCTGAATTCTGCAGCATGTAATATGAAGTCTTCAGTGAAAAGCCTGGTAAGTCGAACTGGCATGCAGAGCCTGATGTCTGGAAGGATGGGAATTGGTCAGGAGGCTGTGAATAACGAAGAGTCTGTCATGGGACAGAGAAACCAACCAGGACAACTAAAACACATTAAGCATTCCTGGAGGTCTAGATTACATGCCTTAAAAAAGAAAGGCTCTTGGCTTGGATGAAAAAAAAAATGTGTTTTTTTAAGCTTTAAAGAAGGTTCTTCACACTTGCACAGTTCATTTACAAAAATGGTCATTGAAAGAACCAACCAACCAAAAGTGGTTCCTCTATGGCATTTTGCCAAAGAATCCCTTTTGACGCATTTATGTTCAAGAGTCCAAAAACAATCAATCAGACACAACCTGTGAAAGTTATTACAATGATTTAATTAGTCCCTTTTAATCATCCTAAAAGCTTAACCTCATTAAACAAAATATCCCGCAATATCCTTTGCAGAAAACAGAGCACTGTCGAGATAAGGCTGTTATGAAATAACGTAGCGCTCAGACTTGATAAAGTTGCCCGTATCTTCACAGCGCCAAACTAAGAGAGGAGATAAATCGCTGCTTGGATAGAGAGAATTATTCATTCTAAAGGCTGTTCATTCTTTAAGATAGTGAAAAGAGGAGGAAAAAAAGAGGTGCATATAAGATATAAAAGAAGCCAAGCAGGGGCTCACGCAATACAGAATTTGTGCAAAGAACCAAAGATGATAGTTGCACCACAGGCATAGTAAAGAACGGTGTAAAAGGAAAGTAAAAAGAAACAACCTTGTCTGAGAATGTAAACTGAAATCAGACAAGAGGATTAAACTTCCTGCTACTCCTGGGAGAAGAGTAGGGGGCCAAGCACTAATTAACGAGCACAATGCATTAGCAGCAAGCAGCAGGGGGCTGCTAAGGACAGACCAGCAGCGAGAGGGTTTCTTGAGGCCTCCCATCCCATCAAAGGTGCTCCGTCCATACAGAGGAAACATTAAAACATTAATCTGTTCTTAGTGTATCAGCTATCACACCTTAAAAGCAGCTTCCTGTCATTTTTAGCATTTCTAATCAGGTTATGCCATAAGGCATAAAGTAGGAGGAGCAGCTTTGTAGTTTTGTGTAAAAAGGACTTTAACTGACTGATGTTTGAAATAGACCAAAATTGAAAAAGAATCTTGTGTTCATTAACCTTTTCATCTCTTTATATCTCTTTACATTAACTTACATTAGAAGTAAAGGAGGTTTTGCCACCTTCTGTAAAGTTACCATTTTGGAGAGTAATGATATATTGTAT
>JAILXH010272288.1:0-13772 GCA_023558415.1 Piaractus mesopotamicus | reverse complement strand
CTGAATAGAAACACAAGGAGTATGTGGCAAGGAAGACGTTCCAAGGAGAAACATGAAAACAGTTTAAAATGCAAATTCATAGTGTGGAGAACATTAGACAGTGGGATGATGGGAACAGAGAATAAATAGGGGAGGTAGAAGTAAAGCTTATAGAAAAAAAGGAACACAAAGGTAGACAGATAGATATTTTCTGTGTTTTCTGTATATCACATTCAAAGTAAACCTAAACACATTTATTGATGTTGAGGTCTGGACTCTGAGGGGGTCAGTCTCTGTTCTGAGAATACCAGCAGCTTCTTTGTTTGATTGGCAGAATTTCTTTTTCCCTCTCTGTTTCCTTTTCTCATTAACAGCTGACAGCTGGACAGTGTTGAGTTGTATTCTCACAGTGGAAGGATGGACAGAAACACTATCCTTTTTTTTCAGATCTGAAGCAAGAGTGGAGTTTGATTTTGTCCTCTCTCTCAAAGATGAAGTACTGTTTATCTGATGGTGATAGTTTTGGTGGTCTGCACGATTGTTAGGGGTCCTAATTTCTGTATATTTTAAATCATTTTTGTAGTAGCAGTTTTGGAAACTCCTCTTTTTCAGGTATTTTTCTTTGACATTACCCTTCCTTATTCAGCTAGGTTCTCTTATATCTAATCTGCTTGGAAATATCTCCTAAAAAATTAATAACTTATATTTAATGGCCTTTTTGACAAATTAAATAAGTGAAGTATGGTCTCTGATGTCTGCACAATACTATAGACGGAAAAACATAAAGAAGAAATGGTTTGACCTCATTTTCACCATTTTGGCCCTTTTCACATTTCCAGGTTCTCACTTCTACTACTTTCTGTTAGCAGTTAATTTAATTTCCGGTCAAACCAAGACAAACGGCGCCGTCCAGCTTTAAGGTGTTTTTTGCTGTGTTCCTCAGTGTCACAACTCCAAACAAAAACAGCCACATCTGGGAATTTATGAATTTCCAACCAAGCAAACGTTAAGATGAAATTGGATCCAGTCAATCTGAAGGGTAATTTCAGAGTAAATGCTGGCGTGCAAGTCTGTAAACGTCACTTTGTCAAGAGTGCTGTTTATAAGACTCCTTCGAGGTGGTGCTGTACCCTTCACTAGGCTAAAGTCAGCTTCTCATTCAAATTTCCCTTCCATTTTAAATGAAGCAGAAGTTACCCTAAAAGGCATGCAGGCACCAGAACATTACTGCAGCACCATTTAAGGTGGAACGGAGTATTTGAATAAGAAGCCAACTTCAACTTCATCACAAGTTCAAAGTCTAGCAGTTTACTGATATTGCAAAAGCAGCCTGACCTAACAAAGCACTGCAGCTGATTTAAACTCTTTGTTGTTCAGTGCTAGTAGCTGATTAGCCAACACAGTACAGTAACACTGAAACTGTATCAAATTTTCCACTGTGTCAATCCTGTGAGGTTCGACCTTCTTCCTCATTGATCTGTATAATTTAACCTTCACTATCACCTCCTCTTTCACTACATTTGAAACTACATGCACATATAAAAACATGAATTTATGTAATAAAGATTAATATGTATGAAACAAGTATAAAGATTAAAACAAGCCAACAATTTCCAGTCAGGTTAGCTAAGTTAGCAGGCTAAGTTAAAGTAATGTAATTTTCGAAGAACAGCTTATATCCTGTTGTCACGGTTTGCCCTTGTTCCTGTGTCTGTTACTTGCTCTGTTTTGGAGCCATGTGCTTTCTGCCATGTGCTTATGTTTTTGTTTTGGTTCTTGTGCTCCCCCCTTTCCCCACCTTCCCAATTAGTATTTGTTCTAGCCTTTGTCTAGCCCTTTGTTTCAGTCAGTGTTGGTCTGGTCTACTCGTCCCTTTGTCTGATGTAGTTGTTCCTTCCCTACCTCGTGTTTTGTTTGCTCTTTGTGTTTCTTTGTTTAAGCCTTGCAGTTAGTTACTTTGTATTTTGCTAGTTTGCTTTGGTTATTAAAGTCTGCTCACACTTATATCCAGCCTCCTTGCACATTCCATACATGATACGTGTGTATGTTCTGTTATAAGTATATAGTCACTTCCTGAAATATGAGGAAGCTCTTTCAAAACAACTTGTGAACTTGTGAACAACTGTCTTACATCCATGTTTTGAAATGACCGGCAGGCTAACAGGATGTGTTGTTATCTGCTTTGTCACTATTTCCTCTTAACAGCATTGAAGTGTGAAAAGGGCCTTTTACTTTCACCAGTTTAAAAAATCAGGAACTCTATTTTGATTCCACGTAAAAGAGCGGTAAGTAACAGTAACGTAGCTGCAATTAGTGCAGATGAAGAGTATGTAAAGGTCCGGTCTTGCCCCAGGTCACATCTACTGCAGAGTGACAGTGGTGTGTGTGTCTATGTGTGTATGTGGGACTTGCCCTTGTGCCAGCAATAAGCATGCTAATAGGATTAGCCGTGCGGAGAGTTTTACTGTCCATCTCAGCACACTGATTGACTGCCACTGGAGACAAGAAGCCATCAGTCGGGTGGGATCACACCCTCTTCACCTCTGTCTAATCCAACACACACACTCACACACACTCTCTCTAGGTGTAATGTCATTAGAGAGGTAATGGCCTGAGCACGACACAGCACTAAAGATCACACTGAGGACACAACTTGATGAGACACACTGAGCAGCTGACCTTATCCTGACAACCAGCTACAGAAATGCTTTCGAAGCCAGACTCTGGTCGGCTTTGAAAGTGGCCCACATATCACAACAACATTTATGAAGCAAACAAAAAATGAAAACACAACAGCATTAAGTGAGAACGCAGCACAAATACAGAAGAGAGAACACAAATGCAAAATAGAGAACACAAACGCAAAAGAGAGAACGCAAATGCCAAAGCTGGAACGCAGACGCAAAAAAGAGAATGCAAACGCAAAAAGAGAATGCACATACAAAAGTGAGAACGCAAATATATTATCAGAAATGAAGCATTTAATAAACGCTGCGTTTGTAGAAAAGATAAAAAAGCTTTCAGCACTGAAACATTATGTGAAAAATTAAACGAAAAAAAATGAAAAAAAAGCTGCATTCCAGGGTTGCTCACACTGGAAATGCTCCAGGCCACTAGAGGGCGATGGTTTCCTTGTGTAGTGGATGTACAAATATCAGTCAGCCTTGGAGTCATCAGTAAAGCTTTTGCCGGTAAATTTGTACCATAATGTTTCAGTGATGTATGTTTTTAATCTTTTTTATAAATGCAGCACATTTAATACTTCATTTTTGGTAATGTATTTGTGCTCAGTGTTTTGTGTTTGCATTCTCTCTTTTGTGTTTGTATTTGGGTTCTGTCTGCGTTCTCAGCTTTTGTTTGCTTCGTAAATGTTTTGATATGACTTTGCAGGGCACTGTACTAAGCCCTTTAAAAGCCACAATCATCAGCAAGGCTAACTTGTAATTTTATATAAATTTTTTTTCAGTATGGCTCAGGAAACTGGAAATTCAAAATTTTCAATCCATACCTAATTTATGTTGATAAGCAGAGGAGGAGATATGTTATTATGATTTGAGTGTCATGGAAAGACCGTTGTGAGTACAGTCTTTTTTGTAAAAAGAAGAAATCCTTTACATTTTTACCATCCTTTCAAAACAAAACAAACATCAACATGCAGACTCAAACCTATCCATACAGAATGTAACTTAATGTAAACGTAATTTGTAGCTTAACTCACTGTCACAAAAAAAAATAACCATGTAATTACATTTTAATAGTGAATAACAAAAACAGTAACTGTCAACTTCTAACCTTTCAGTGGCTAATGTGGTTGTGAAGTGAAATGGCTATTATTATAAACAAAGAATTATAAATACATTTTTGAACCACATGCAGAACTAATTAGAACTAAACATACAGTTTTAAAGTCAGTTTACCTTTAGAAGGCAGTGTACTGGATTGAAACCTCTCCACAGCCAAATATATCTAGGCAATGAATATCTGAAAGTCTCAAATTCATGTTTCTTTTTCTCTGGTTACAGCAACCACACTATGCATTACAGTACAGTACTTCTCTCTGTGTGTAATAACATGCTCAAAAAGAGTTAAAGCAATGCTAGAAGAACCACTTTGATTCCTCAAAGCAGTGCCTCAGGGATCCCCATATGGTCTACATTTTTTGCTGTATCCCTATGTGTTGGTAGTTGGGATTGAGCAAAAATGTGGACTATCTGGCAGGCCATAAGGACCCGTTTGAGAACCACTGCTCTAAGGACACTTCTTTGTAAATGAGTGTGAACTTTTAATAAGTTAAGGAATTTCCACATATTGTAAAGGTTCTACACCAGAGCTGTACACCTAATGCAAGAACCACTTAGGAATCTTTATGTTTAAGAGTGAAGTCTATAGAAATCCATGTGTTCAGTAATGGTAGATCTGAAATGATGATCCTAAACCTTTAATCAAGTAAAAATATTGTTATTTCAATTAAATAATGACTCATGGAATAAATAATGACTCAGAAATAAAAGTAATAAAAGTTTTCCAAAAAAGTAAATTCTACAACTGCAGTGTAACTTCTAAGTCTAACTTGTATCAAGAATCTCTCAGCATAGGAACTGAAGTTTGTTAGCATCTATTCTTCCCTTTTCATTAAAAAGTCTCAGCAAATCCATGGGCCAGATGTGTTTTTATTTCATTTTTACTTAACATTTTGATATGACCCAACTGGGCCATTGTTATTCAAAATATACCAAAACTGCAACAGCAAAATAGGCATTGAATACTTATTCAAAAATAAATCTAATTAAAAACAAATAATTTTAAGTTGTTTTTTTAAACTGCCTATTTGCTTGAACTACACACCAGGCATCATTTCTTTTTATGTAACCGCTGGCCCAAAGACTGTTGCTGGGGGAATGGTATCAGAACACATTATGTTGCAGTGCATGCTGGGGACTGCAGTGCATCTCAGGGTGAAACGGGCTAGTTAAAATAGAAAATTAAAATAATTTCACGGGTCCTGTGTTTGACACATGGGGCCTAAAGTAACATTATACACCTCAACAGCCAGTGAAGCAGTACAGAAACTGTCATCAAGGTTGCAAATGTTAATGAGTAACACGTGAGAAATAAAATTTACTTGAGCACAAATATTTTTTGAAAACACTCAAGAAAGTACAAAATCCATCACATTTTTTACTTGAGTACATGTACACTGTAAATGTATAATACCCACCACTGGATAGGAGAGATAATGAGGAGGATGGAATCAGCTTGTTGGGTTACTGAGTGTTTAGACCACATCACCGTGGTTGGTTTTCCGTTAATGGATTCCCGAAACATCTTGTTCTGAGGCCAATAAACAAAGGGGAACACAAAAGGTTCTCCTGTCATCCGCAAGGGAAACAACTTAGACGTACGAGGACCAAAATGGAATAATGCAATAGAAGTGCTCCAGAGAGCACAGATCATTTTCAATAAAAGATGTACCTGAGTGAAGTTATCACAGACCCAAAGGAAACCCCACTAAGATGACTCAGTGGGTTTTGGCATGCAGTAAAAGACTAATGTTGGCTATACCCACACACAGTCAGCATGTACCAAACTAAACTTGCGCTGTCAGCAGCAAACTGAACATAAAATGCAGGGATCTTGATTAATAAGGCATGTATGGTTTAAGCTGTGGGACCAGTACATTTGCACGCAATAGCTTGGCAGCTGAGTGCAGTATTCAAATTCACTATCCTCTACAGTCAGGTGAACTCTCTGTAATAATTCAGTAGATGCTTCAGGCTCCACTCATCTCTCAAAGGTATAAAAAGCGGAATACATTTCTGAAAAGGTCTTGTTGCTCTGTGTTGTAACATGGCCTTGCTTACATCCTGCTGCATATTACTACTGACAGCACTGACAGGTTACATTTACTCAGGTAATATTTTGATGGATTTGTATTTTCAAATGATAATACTTCTTCTGCCCAGGAGAGGAGAGGAATCTACTTTATACCCAGTAATATTTTAGTCATTAACATTTTGTTACTAGTTCCTTTTTTGTTTCTAACCCCTTTAAATCCCAGGTTTATTACATACTAAGGCCCATTATTCAGTAACTACAGGGACTTCAGTGCAAACTGGCCGAGTTATTCTTAGGTTATAGAAGTGTGTAATAAACCTTTGGGCCCACCGGTGAGCCCTGGCCATTTAAGGGGTTCACTGTAGTATGTTACATTGGTGATATCATCTGTACTGCTTTGTAGCTTTGAGATACAAATGAGCTTTATCACTTTTAGTCCAGAAGTGCATCACTAACAGAGGAATACAGCCTAAGAAACTTAAGTTTCTATACTGAAAGATGCTGGATGTAGACGTTCAGCTGCAGTTCAATAAGTTAGTCACTACTTAAGCAGGTGAGTGTATCTCAAGTTGTTTTTCAGAAAAGTACCTTCCAAAAAACACTGTTATTCTTACAGGAGTCATTACGTCACAGAAATAACAATACATTTGAGTATGGATTTATGGATTTAGGCTACTCTACCCACCAAAGATATTCTTTTGGCTGTCTAAGCACTTTTAGCTCTAGCTGGTAAGCCATTTTACTTTCTTTAGTCCCTGACAAGTTCCTTTGCCCTTTCTTGAGCCTCCTCAACCACACTTTGGCCGTAATAAAGGTTTACACTGGACCACTGCCGGTTGCATAATATTGGGTCACCTTTCAGAATGTATGAGGATTCTCAGAAGTGAAACTTTGTGAGAAAATATATGGTATCTGCACCTCTTCACTGGCAGAACTGTTGGTTGGAAAATGAATGAATAAAACATAGACCTGTGGTTACAATGAGGACAGGCAAATATCAGCCTTGAGAACTGATGGAAAAATGTGAAAGGAGACAAATAAGTAAGGGCAGCCTGAATACCTCCCACTTTCATACTTTCATAAATAAAAAGGGTACATAATTCTGGTCTTTCAGCACCTGCTATTAATGAAGTTGTCATTTCAGACCATTAACCATTACTTTAGATACACTATGTAAAAACGTGTACCAAATGAGTTGGGGGCGAATAAGGACAGCGTAGAGACATGCATTACATAAAATGTGCTCAGTGGGGACAACAACACACCATCTGATCTCACTAAATGTAGAAATCCATATCATTTTTTGCTGGTCAACTCCATCTAACTTTTTCATTTATTTGCACGAGGCACTGGCAAAGCTCTGGTATTTTTCTGCATTCAGCATCAGTTTATTGGAGATGCTTCTTATACTAAAGCTAAATATCACCAAAAAATAAGAATGAGATGTTTAATTTCCTAGCTTGATGTTTGAAGCCTTTCAGTTTTAAAATGAAAGAAAGAAGCTTAAAAACAAGATTACGCAACTTCTTTCAAACCTATGATATAAAAAATTACTAGAGTAAGTTAATAAGCTTCCATTCAGATCATGTGCTTTTAACAATATGAGCATCAGCAGTAGCAGTAATGCTTAAACATTGGTCACTCTGTATTCAGTGTGAATGGCATGGCAACAGTTACATAATAAAAAAGTTGGGAGAAAATAAAACACTGACAACAAAAAAACCTGGCAGCAATGGAGAAAGACCCAGGAAACCAAAGTGTCTCTATTGTATACTGCGAGATGATCTGTCTTAAAGTTCTAATGGCCAGAGGACAATGGCCTGAGGCTCAGCTCTCATTGTTTTCTGGTGCTACATAACCAGCCCACCACAACATGACAGCTGAATCCATTTCAGTAAGTAAGTCTGTAGAAGGCAGCATGCAGGGCAAATATGATCCTCCATTCTGATGAGGCGGTTCTGCTGAGGTTCTGCTGTTGTTTTCTCCCAGCTCCGCGGACTGTCCACACATCATTCATTCAAAACGCTCTCCCCCTGATTTTGTACACTGCTCATGTGGTGCTTTCACCTACAGATATCGTAGCATTGTAAAGTTTACTTATCTCCTTCACACTTTCCCATTCTCTCAGCAATTAACTGCCTTCTAAATATACACAGCAGTTTCCAGATCACCCCACTGCACATTGATGAAGACCTGAGGGCACTAAGGCTTTTAAGAGCTACAGGGAAAGCTAGAAAAGGAAAATGCTGGTGTGAGATTTGGACTGTGGACTCACCGTCAGCCACCAGTCTAATTCATAACCTCTCTCTTACTTTTGCAGAAGTCCTTTTTGATGATTTTGATTGATGCTGAATGCTAATGGTGTGGCCATAGCAGAGGTTACAGAGGTTAAATCAAGATAAAAATGGTCTCTTTTGTGCTGCATGTTTATGCATTTTTGTGAAGTAGTGTGTTCTCTTCCTCCTGTTCTGACTATTTTCACAATCATGCAGGTATGTCTTAAGTTCTTCCTGTTATTTCACGGTGGTTAAATTTGCTACATACATCAGTTCATTATCCCTTAATTTTTATTTAGCCTAGATTATTTCCATTGATTGTTTTTTTCCTGTGGTAACACTATATTCAAAGTGATTCCAAAGCATTACTTCCTTTAGGTAACTGCACTTTGTATAGCCAGGAACAAATTGCTGATTGATTTTTATTACATTTAAAAGCTTGTATAATTTTAAAGTATATTATTTTGCCAATTGGCCATGGCCAGCTCTACCATTTTGGGGGCCTTAAGCAGGATTTTTTAGGGGGAGCAGAGAGAAAAATTTGTCCTCTGAGGCCTCAAGCTATCGTTTTGAATTATCAGTGCTAAGGACTGATTGCTTTTTAATATGTCTTATCGTATCCTTTTGTCTGCTGCTGCATTTTGTACGCGTTGTAGAGGACGTATTGTTTTTTTAGGAGGCCCAGTAAATCAGTAATCAATTCTGCTTGTAAAAAATGCATTAACAAGTTTCTCTGTGTCGCTCTGAGACAGAAAAGGCCTAAGCAATATTTATAAAATGATAAAAAAAAAAAAAAAAGCTACTTTAGTGACTGTGCTTACATGCAGGTTAAAACAGAGCTCAGAATCTAAGATTACACCCTGGTTCTTCAGGTTTGGTATATGAAACTAAAGAACTGAGTTTCTGATAAAGCATTTTTCCAAGTTTAGTACCAAATATCAGTATTTCATTTTTTTTTGCCCACTGAGAAATACCTGACACATAGCTGGAAAGCCCATCTACAGAGACTTGCTCGTCAGGAGGAATTGAAATGTATAACTGCATGTCATTGGAATAACTACTGACATTACCTATAGGTAACATGTACAAAGAGAAAGGGCCCTAAAACTGAACCCTGTGGGACTCCACAAAAAAATCTCTTCTATGAATGATTTCCCAGTGAAACCAAGAATTGTCTATACATTAATGATGATTTAAACCATTCTAAAACTGTGCCTGAAAGGCCTACCCAATATTTAAGATGGTGTATAGGAATCTTGTGATCAACAGTATCAAAAGCTGCACTAAAATCCAGTAAGACCAAAATAGAAGGATTTTTTGCATCAGTGCTGATCATGAGGTCATTCACAACACAAACCAATGCTGTCTCAGTGCCATAGTTAAAACAAAAAACTGATCAAAACTTCTCATATAACTTGTTTGATACTAGATACCCTTTAGACTAGATCTTGACTTGATCTTAACTAGCCATGGTTGGACTTGTCTTAGACTCAGCAAAGGTGGTCTTGACTACAGCCTTACTTACATCAACATTACAGCATTAGTATACGAATCATTCACATAAATTGAACATTATTGTTCCTAAATTCTTGGCACTCAAGAAAAAGTAGGCTTTTCATTTTACTTAATCCAAATTTAACCCCTGAACAGGATATTCCTCTCAGTGTCATGTCTCCATCACTGTTGAGTAAGTATTTTTGAAATCAACTGCAACCTTTTTTCAGCACAGGTGTTCAAAAAACTTGTCAAACAAAGTCTAACCCCGAGCTCAAGGAGACATCTGCCATGACAGCTGCCATCTTAGTTCACGCAGGCACTGGAAGTCTTTGGGAGTTGAAATTTATAGCGCATAACAACTTTGCTGTGATAAGCCCTGAACCCAGACCAGGCCACCAGAGTCCTAATGCATTCTGAGGTAACGTTCCACAGACTGTTTGCTCCTTGCTGTCGGGAGGTCATTATTTTGACAGCCACGTTATGTCCTCTGCTGGCCTATATGTGTCAAAGCCATGTTGTGCATTTCCTCAGCGTTCAAGGCAAATGACGATTGCGCTAGACTCCCTGAGGAGAAACTCATAACATGCGATCTCTTGTCCATAAGTCATCTGCCAAGGCCTTGTCATGCCTGCCTGTCGTACACACACACACACACACACACACACGCAAATACACTTACAACTTTAATCAGAGCCCTGAGGCCTGCCTGGACTCCCTAAGGGGTAGACTAGTCTGGAGCCCAGTGGATGTCTATGATGAAGTGATGAGTAGATAGAGGGCCTCTGAAATTGCTCTGCTCAGAAACACGCAAAAGGTTACAGTCATGGACATATTTTTGATAGGTGGGGACAAGCATCAGCAGCTCCATACGTGCAACGCTTACTTAAATATAGGAGATCTGAAATAATTCTTAAAGATTTATGCCTATTTTTCAATTTTATTGTTTGGGTTTCATTGCAATCACTTAGCCAACATTGCTATCATGGCACTACAGTCTTTATTATTGCTTGCTAAAAGCAATCTGATGGCCAAAATGAAAAATTCAGCCATTGTAAATATGTCTACTCGTCTCCTAAAGTGGCGTCATAGTAGTCTCCAGAGTCAGATTTTCAGTTTAAATACTATGAAAAATCCCTTCTAATGATATACCTTGAAGGTAAGAGGAACCTTTGAAGTAGTATAAGCGCTTTGGGATAGATATTTGTGGCGAGGCTTTTTGAATTTTTTTGTTTTTGGATGGCTAATGGAGAAGGAAGCCAGATACCTAAGAAGCTGGATATCACATCTATATTTTATTAGACTCTTAATCAGTGCCTTTCTTTATTGTCATAAGAGTGAGTCCCAGCGGTTGTATGACATTTTTGCACCAATGCATGCTGGGTATTGTAGTGAGAGAACACTGTGGATAAAAACACAAAAAAATCCAAAATTGTGAATTCTGTCATGAAGCTGTGGGATGCAATGCTGCACTGTAGAATATTTTATAATGTGACAAATAACATATTAAATTGTCTCTATTCAAGGAAAAACAAATATCTCAAAAATAGTAACTTTATAGCAGAGGGCAGAAAAGTTCTTTACTTTTAAGTTAAAGTAAAAAGATTTTATTCCAAGCAATTTTGGAGCGTTTCTGTTGTTGCATCTGTCATGAAATTTTCACAGCTGCTGTGCTCAAATAATGCAGAAAAAAATCCCAAAAAATAGAGATGAACGGGATTTTTTTTTTTCTTGGACAGTGACAAAATGTTCATTTTAAGAGAGTATGCCACTTTAAGCATTTCAATTTTCCTAAAACAGAATGATTGGATAATATACTCAGAATATATACGTGGGAGAGATCTGGATTTTTGTGCTGTTCAATGAAGACAGGCTAACGTGAACTTCACACTCTAAACTTGGGATAATCTGACATTCAATGATGAAATTCAGAGATTCCAAATCAAGCAGCAATACCAAGAACTTTCCAATCAAGACCATAATGATGAAGAGTGTTTCTGGGGTTTGATCTGTTTGATCGGTCGCTCCTGATGCAAGGGGGTTTCTCTGCATGTTTTCATTTTAATCCCCCCACCCTGCTGGGCTCACAGATCAATTACATCGACTCTTCATGAGATATAGAGCAGCTTGTCAGCGCTCAGTGACAGGCTTTGTGACAGGCTGACTGTTCACTGCAGAACAGCAGAGCTAATTATCGCAGTCTTGTAGAATTTCACCGAGCCACAGGCTGCAGAGTGTGGAATCAAACAGCAGGATGGGACAGAGATAAAGGTGATGTGAGACCTGACAGAGGGAGGATTAAAGCCTCTATCCTTCCATTCCTCCACTCTTTCTGTCTCACCCCTGACCTGTTTGATTAAAAGTGGTTCTGCTTGAAGATCATCTTTCGCATTCATCCCGATAAGTGTGTTAGTCCGTACCAAGAGTAAAATAAGGCGTCATGAAAAATCGCTGAAAGCTTTTAAAGTGTAACATCTAAATCGCTGAGCTCTGTCCGTTCAGCGGCAAGCGCCAACTTCCTCGCACAGTGAGTCATGCAAATGATGGAGGTGATATGAGGAGAAAGATCTTAATGAAAGTGGAGATCGAGGCCAATTCTGACTCAATAGCCAATCGATGCAGAGCCCATGACTGTCACTTTGCAAAGGCCAACAGGACACCTGCTTTCATCCACAACAAGCATGGAGAGAATGTTCTGAAGTAGCACACATACATAGAGGAGAAAGCCCCTGCCCACAGCCTTCACCACCGGCCATCGATCCTTCTTCTTGCCCTATGAAATATGCCTGTAAATTATCCCTAATGGGACTGCGAATGGGAGCTTGGCTCCGGCTGTCAGAGTGATGCATGCTGGAAGAGCAGATGGGCAAGCCTGACTGTCTAGTCCCACAAAGAGAGAGAGAGAGAGAGTGGAAGAGAGAGATAAAGAGCCTGACTGTCAGTTCAGGGTCACTGTTGTAGACCTATATAGCAGACATTACTGCTGCCCACAAATGCTTTCCCTCTAAGCCAGCAGACGGGTTTTAGCCCAGCACATCAGGGAGAATCTCTGCACGAAAAAGAGTCAAAGTCATAATGAAGATTCGTTTTGCCAAATAAACTACACTAAGCCTTTGAACGCTAAGCCTCCATAACGCATCATTAGGCCTTCTGCAACCCTAATGCAGGCATTAGCAGCAAATTAACCAAATTGAGAACATAAGTGGCCTCATGCAGATGAGTCAACAGCGAGCAGAGAGACAGGATGTTTCTCCAGCCTAACGAGATGTGACGGAATGACCCACTGATCTTTCCTGCACGTTCCCGCGCTGAGACATTCCCAGTACAACGTCATCTGCACGTCTGCAGATGTTAAGCCCTGATCACAGAGGGGGAAGGCCTCAGGCAGGGCCGTGTTGCAGAGAGTATGCCGTCTGTCAACAATCCTACATGGATTTGAGTTCAGTCTAGCACCGAGTCAGGTGACTCTCTCCATGTCTGGGCAGGTTCTGGAGGGTGAACAGATTTTCAGGAAAGATAATAAACAGGCTGCCAACTTTATTAAAGGCTTATAAAGTGCTGGATCCAATTCCTATTGACAGTCTATGTTTGTTAATTGATGATAGCTCCTTCACTCTCATGCTGGCTCAATTTTTTTTTTTTGCTGGTCTAACCACTGCTAAAAAGACTGTGTAATTGGTTTAATCCAAATACACAACTGTTGTGACAATGGCTATTGTTCTATTATGACATTGGGCCTCATTCACCAATATCTTCTAAAGTTGTTCCTTAAATTTGTTCTTGAGAAAAGTCTACGTCAGATTCATGACATTCTTAAACCACGGAACTGTTCGCACCTTTGTGCTCTTTAGTGTGTAGATTCTGTTCTTACCTAAGAACAAATCCCAAACAAGAAAACACTGGTCAATGTCAGAATCATCATGAAAACTGTGTTCTCAAGAAATTTCTTCTTAAGAAGAGTTGGTGAATTAGGTCCATTGTTTCCCTTGAGTGGACTTTGAAATGATAAATTAAGCTAAATTAGCTGCAATATTGGCATGGGATGTCACTGCATCAGCTCTTAAGGATTTATTTAGGTTATTAGATAAATGCCCCTAATAATCCTCCCTATATACCTGTTTTTTTTTGTGTATTTCAATTGGTCTGACAATAGCTGGATTTGTGCTTTTATATTTTAACTGTATTTTT
>JAILXH010272265.1:0-20899 GCA_023558415.1 Piaractus mesopotamicus | reverse complement strand
CATCCTTCTACTTTCTAAAATTAAGGAAATTTCTGGGCGAGTGATTAGAAACTATTTTAACTTTCCATTTTTAGCCTTTGAGCTCCATTCACTCCCATTCATTGAGGACTCGCTCATGGGCGCCCTCTGCTGTTTTGCAGTCCTGTTTTTGATATAACGGGGGGGAAACAGTAAGAGGCCAGGCTCCTCATAAACCGGCTCTGATTTATCTTTACAGCCATTTGCCATCTTTTTATAGCCGTGTTTGCAGCTCAGAGACGCCAGGCAGGATGAGCAACGGCCACCTAATGAGGGCCGAAAACTCTTTGCCACCTTGATGACGTCCACCTCGCATCTGGGAATGCACACCAGACAATTCTGGGAGAACATAGTGCAGATCCATTCAAACGAGCTTTGGACTAGGCATTTCAGAATGACGCAAAAACAAACCTTTCGAAAAGCTATGCGCCCTGATTGGACCATCTGTTGGGTCAGTTGTTTCCAGTCACCTGCTACCCATGCCGTACGACTAGATACGTCATTGTTTATTCGAAAAACCCTTTTCCATCCTCTTTTTTCGCACGTTGGCTTTAGTGATATTCTAACTTTTCCACCTCGTCCTAGTCAAAAACCTTTCTTGCAAGTTTCGAGTATTTTTTTGAATTTCGGGCTTTTCCATTCAGGCTTTTTTGTGCATTTTCAAAATTTGCTAAAACTTGCTGGATGGAAAACCCACTTTTGTCCCCCTCTCTCACTCTCTTTTCTCTCTCACTCTCTCTCTCTCTCTCTTTGTGTCTCTGTTCTTTCTTTCTCTCTGTCTCTCTGTCTCTCTCTCTCTCTCTCTCTCTCTCGCTCTCTCTCTCTCTGTGCCTGTGTGATGCGTCTGGCCTCGTGCTGCTGCTGGCTGTGTCTGTGAGCCGTGCGGTCAGTCTGCACGCTCTCCTGCAGCCGTGTGCCATTTGCATGTGACCTCAGAATGTTGCAGCGTCTCCGTCGCCATCTGATGTGACTCATAACAGCGAACTTGAAACTCAGTCTGATTCAGCCATACGCGCTTCACGCGTCCTCGGAAACACATCGTCACGCCCGCCCTCTCGGCTCTGCCTGTCAAAACTCTTCTGTTCGTCTTCAGCCGCAGTTTACGTTTTAAAGAAAAGTGGTATTTTACTTTCTTCATTGCCGCTGTCTTACCTGGTTTACCTGGAGTCTGTTTGGGGTCCTGTAGAAACGGAGATGAGATTTTTGCACTGAAACTGCACTTTAAGCACAAAGCATTACATCTGTCATCACGCCATCATGTGTGTTTGTTCATTTCTTAGTTTCATCATATATTAATTGCCTTCTTTCTGTTCTGGGCAAAAGCCTCATTCCTCCTTCTGTGGCTCTTTTCTTCCTGCATGGCAACAAAAACAAAAACTTCACCGGCTATAAGGTTAATCCACACCTCTCATATGAAAGATCACAGATTTCTAATGGAAAAAGTCAAGCAAAAGCGTTTCAGTAATTCATGCTCTAAATGTTTTGGTTTTTGTTGTAATTATTTTTAACGTTTCTAAATTGCTGCGTTAATGTTGCATTTAATTGAGCGGAAATTTAAACTGAGTATAAATACAACTCTTAGAATAATCAGAATCAACTGGATTCATGGTAATAAATTTACACAACAGGATAAGTGATTGGAAGATGTACTTTTAACGTCCAAGCAGGACATCGTCCGTCTTAAAAATGTAATCTTTCAGTCTTGTTTTTTTGTATTACACCTATAAATTATTCAGTGGAATAAAGAACATCAGCACTACAGAGATGTGGGAAAAGGTGATATAGTCAGGAGAGTCATCCTTCTCATTCTTCTGCATAAGTGGGCCAAAACATGTGAGGTGTGCACCAAGAAATTAGGAGATGTCTCTGGAATTCCATAGCAACCACCTAGCGACATCATAGCAACCACCTGGAATATTATGTAGCAGTTACCTAGCAACAACCTAGCACAGCAACAACCTAGCACGTCAACAAATTATTAATTCCTGCAGGCTGTTTTTAGCAGTGGAGAACTGTGACTGTTAGAGCTAGGCCTTGAATTTGGGCCAAAACATGAGGAAAAAACCCATCTTAATGATAATGCTAACTGCTGCTAATGTCCCAATAGAATTCTAGTAGTTTGTTAGCACTAAACTTTCGAATTTTCCGTTCCACCTAAAACAGGCACTGCAAAAAAATACTGTCTTGTCAAGTGGAGTGATCTTAAATCTAGTCACTCTATCTAAAATTCTCCATTTTGAGATGGTTGTGCACTGATTAGAAGGTTATCTAGTTCATTTTTAGACATTATTTACTTGTTTTAGGTAATAATTTTTTTTTAAGTAAAATTCTCTCACTATACTGTCAGGTAATTTTGTTGGTTTCACACACGTTTCTTGAAACAAGTACATTTATCTGCCAGTGTAGTGAGATTAACGTAATAAAATCACTTTAAATCAGCAAAAAATGTCTAGAAATAAGGCAAATAATGTAAAATTAAGCTTACAACAATCTCAACAGGAGAAATATTAGATTTATTGACTATATTTAAGATAATTTTACTTGACAAGATACCATTTTTTGCCATTGTGCAGCAGTTACATTTAGGTTAATCTAACAAGTTAGGACTTCTCTTCAGCTCCTGAAGTCCTAACCAATAGGAGTGATCGCTTAGCTAAATCTATCTAGGTATACAGTGGAGAAAAACAACTCCTGATTGGCCATTTTTCCACTGGATGCTTCAAGATTTTAACTCTTTTCCATCCTGTGCTTAACAACGAAAGAGTAGTACTGTAGTACTATATAAAAATATAAATATATATATTTAATATTAAAAAAAAAAAGCCTAAACCGTTAAGCGTTCTCTGAAGGCCTAGAAGGCCCTGAGGGTTCTCCTCTGATTTTCAGAGATACACCATGAGTATATAATGACTTCAGAACTAAAAATCCATGTTCCAGGCATTTTTGACAGGATATATTCTCAAAAGGGAACAATCCTATTCCCTACCTAGTTTCTTAAACCTAATCCCAGCCCAGTATTACTTTAGTGTTATATTTATACCCAGTTTAAATTTCAGCTCAGTCCTGTCCGATATCAGCATTCACTGAGCAACTGAACACAATAATTATTTTTATGGGCAAACTTAAAAAATTAATAACTAAAAAAAAATTGCATTTAGTTGTTGCATGAATTAAATAGACGTTTTACCTTGAATTTTTTCCTGGACATCTGTGACTAACTTGTCAGGCTCTGGGCCAAAAGGCTGGTGTTGAATACGCCCAACCTCTTTTGTAGCGTACACTGTACGTCTTCACCGGTGGGGTTACTGTACAGACCCTCATAGTGTAACAGTCAAAAGTTTGGACACGCCTGAGTGAATGTCTTAAATACATTTTGATCTGAAGGCTTATGCTTAAATTCTGGAAATTAATTGCTGTTTATATGAATAAAAATAGTTGATGCCCATGTTCAAATTTATTTTAAATACAAAATTTGCAGATTAAAAGTAGTTAATTTGTATTGGAAGTTAATTTTGGACAATTAATTTTGGACATGTAAAATCTTTTGTTTTTTTTTTTTGTTTTGGTGTTTTTTTAATTTATGCCAAATAAAAAATAATATTTTTTTTATGAAACAAAATGAAGCTACTTGAGAGAATGACAGGACAATTTGTTTAGTTCAATTTCAATTTATTTAACACTTTTGGTAACTTCTGAGGAAGAAAATATTAAAAATAAAGAAAGTCCCCTCTATTAGTAGTTGTGTCCAAATCTTTTGACTTCTACTGTGTGTCGTCTCTCATGTGAAGGAAGCTGCTGACATTTCAGTGCGTTTTTTTAAAGATCACTGCCTTCAGAGAGTGATGACCTTAAAATTAGTCTCAGCAACGCTGAGCAACTTCATGGTAGCTTTGCCTGAGAAATGTTGTGTGATACAGTTCAGATTTATTCCTCAATCCCACAAACCCTTCAAGTACTCAATCTCAGTGTTAATTCTGCCAGAAATGCTTCTTTCATGTTTACATGTGTCACATTTTTTGCTGTCAGATTTGATTATTTGGTGATTTGATTGACTGATGATGAATAACTTTAAGGGTCTGATATTAACCGTTTATACAATTATAGCCAATATAATCTGGTTTGCCACCAAAATTATAGCTAATTTAATCTGGTTTACCAATAAAATTGTATATATTCTAATTATTTACCAATAAAATTATGCATAATCTGGTTTACCACCAAAATGAAACATAATCTGGTTTACCACCAAAATTACAGCCCACATTTAATCCGGTTTACCAAAAAAAATTGTAGCCAATCTTATCCGGATTACCACCAAAACTATAGCCAATTTAATCTGGTTTACCAGTAAAATTATATGTAATCTGGTTTACCACCAAAATTGTAGCTAATCTAATCTGGATTACCACCAAAATTATTGCCAATTTAATGTGGTTTACCGATAAAATTACATTTAATCTGGTTCACTAATAAAATTGTACATAATCTGATTTACTGCCAAAAATGTATATAATCTGGTCTACCATCCAAATTATATATAGTTTACCACCAACTTTCGTACAGAAGATCAGTTGGACCCCTAATCTCAGACTCATCATGTGTTCCTTTAGTCCAATCCCATAATAAAACACACACGTTCATTTTTTTTAAACAGTTGCTGAGCGAATACGGTGGTGATTCTATGGTTAGTAAGTGGACTTTCAGATATTTTCCTCTGTCTTTTGTAAATTTCATTTTACCTTCATTATTCCAACAAACTTTTACTCTCATTCTCCTCATCATCTAAAATGATTTCAGTATTTTGAAGGCTGTTTCGAGGCTGAAACGCTGATTAGCTGCCTTTGTTAGGTGGTACAGAGTAACACAATGTTCTTGAGTATGCACAAGAATATCACTCACAAAGTGAACTGTTCAAACTGCTCGCGCAATGAAATGTTACGCATGAAACATGTTTGCTTTCTTTGTTGAATTTTTGTTCATATTCATGTATTAGAATTCTTGGACCAAAGTACTGATTTTATGGATATTATAAAACATGTGTAGAAAACCTTCCACATATTTACGATGAAATGGTATACTCTATATATTAAAAATAATCCTAATAAAAAAATCATTTTCTGTATTAAAGACATGAGCAGGTTTTTACTTACAACTTTTTACACTTATTTCAGACCACTGATGTTTACTGTACTGTTCATTCACCTTGTTGAGTTCAGCATCTCCTGCTGCCGGAACAAGAGAACTGAATCATTTATAGTCGTGTAAAAATGAGGACTCTAGTTTTACAACCTTAAAAGTGGCTATATTGCTAACTATTGTTTGAAGTTTATAAATTTAAACATGTGCAGAATCCCTAGACTGAAAAAAGTCTGGTTCATGCTATACAAAGACATATTTTGCTTATTCTTTGTTTAATTAAAATTTTGACATTGTAATTCATGTAGAAACCGTCAACTTTTTATATATTTTAAATACTTTAGCAGTATGCAGGTCACCTAAAAAAACACTTGCAATAAAATTGTGTATAATCTGGTTTGCCACCAAAATTATAGCAAATTTAATCTGGTTTACCACCAAAATTGTAGTAAATTTAATCTGGTTTACCAATAAAATTATATGTAATCTTGTTTATCACCAAAATTGTATATAATCTGATTTACTGCCAGAATTGTATATAATCTGGTTTACAACCAATATTCTATATAAAATGGCTTACCAACAAAACTGTAGCCAATTTAATCTGGTTTACCACCAACTTTGATGAGGACTCTAGTTTTACAACCTTATAAGTTGGTATATTGCTAAATGTTGTTTGAGGTTTATAAATTTAAACATATGCAGAATCCATAGACTGAAAATAGTCTGGATGTTATATAAAGACATTACATATTTAGTTAAATTTGACATTGTGATTCATGTAGAAACCATATTTTTGAGTAAAACTGTCAACTTTTTATATATTCAAAATATTTTAGCAGTACGTGGGTCACCTAAAAACACCTTGCAATAAAATTGTGTATCATCTGTTTTACCACAAAAATTGAAACCCACATGTAATCTGGTTTACCACCAAAATATAGCAAATTAATTGTGGATTACCACCAAAATTGTAGTGAGTTTAATCTGGTTTACCAATAAAATTATGTGTAATCTCGTTTATCACCAAAATTGTATATAATCTGATTAATCGCCAGATTAATATATATAATCTGGTTTACCAACAATATTCTATAAAGCATGGCTTACCAACAAAACTGTAGCCAATTTAATCTGGTTTACCACCAACTTTGATGAGGACTCATAGTTTTACAACCTTAAAAGTTGGTATATTGTTAAATGTTGTATGAGGTGTGCAAATTTAAACATGTGCAAAGTCCACAGAATGAACATAGTCTGGTTCATGTTATTCAAAGACATAAAATATTTAGTTTATTCATTGGTTAATACAAAAATTTGACATTGTAATTCACGTAGAAACCCTATTTTATGAGTAAAACTGTCAACCTTTTTGTATTCAAAATATTTTAGCAGTATGCAGGTCACCTGAAAATATGTTACTTTCTTAGTTATTAAAAATAGAGTTGTTATTTAAGTGATGCACCATCATTACAAAATTATCAAACTTCTTTTTGAAACACTCTTTGAGTTTGTCTCAATGTCTACTGCTAACAGATAAAACTAAAAAAACCTCCTAATTCTAGCTAACTATCCAAGAACTCCCCAGTCTGTGTGGGTGTTTCTTAGCTAACTAACTCATCTTCGCTATTTAGCAGGTTGTTGTGATTCTGTTGTTGATCGCCACTAGCTACACTCTTTAAAAAGAAGGGTTGTTTAGTAAGGATAATGGTTCTATATAGAACCATGAACATTCAAAGAAATGGTTCTTTGCTTGGTGAAATGGTTCTTCAGATTGGTGGAGAATGTGTCATATATGGTTCTGGAACCTTTTTTGAAAATGATTCTATATATCACTACATGGGTTCTTCTGCTGTTACGATGTCAAGCTTGTAACAATAGAAGAACCCTACCCTAGACTAACATATCGAGATTGTTAGTCTAGACAGCAAAAAACCACGTGAAATTGGATCTTTGCAAATCAGATTCCAGTCGGATTTTTACAGATGTGTCTCAGTCTGAACGCTCTGGACGCTAAAATCGGATTTCAAAGTGCCTTTTTCGACACAACAAACAGCAACGATGTCAAATCCAGAGTGATGAAGTGCTGGGATTCAAGAAGAGCTCCTAAGATTCATGATTATTCCAGAGAATTCTGAAGAGTTTGGAAGGCGAGATGATGCACCTCCATCTCTGCTGCATCCGCGTTCGAAATCCGCATCACCAGCGTAGCTACACAGCTACTGACGCCTACGTCGTTACCACAGCAACCCATGTAGATAGACTGGTGAAATGTGAACACACAAATTCGATCTGATTACGTGCAAATAACAGTTTAGACAGTTGGCTCAAAAGATCTGATTTGAGAAACAAATCTGATTTGCCTGCAGTCTGAACGCAGCCTTGGTTCTTTTAAAGTGGTTTCAAAGTAAACATTGGAAAGAAACCAGTTTCAGATCAGCACAAAGAGCCTGTTTACACCTTACGGTAACATGTGTTTGGTGTCTGGATCGCATCTGTATAAACTTAGGCCAGATTTCCTTCACACTTTTACTAAAATGGGTCCCCAGTTTTACCAAATGAGATACGGTTGTACTTTTCCTGCATAAAAGGGACGTCAACACATACGTAATTTCTGTTTTACTCTTGTTACTACAGAAGTGAACAAGCTTGGCCTGGACACCTTCATCAGCCTGGAGTGCATGACGGCTGCTGGTTTTTATTACATACAGATAACAAAAACGCATTCCGTTTACACTTGAGTTAAAGGATTAGTCCGTGATCACCTTTGAATGCGGTTTGAGTGATCTGATCGTAATCTGCTCACAGTGCGTCTTTGGGGGTGTTTACACCTGGATTTCCATGCCGTCAAGCGAAATCCGGACCTGATCCGATCATGAAAACGCATGTTAATGCGAGGTGTAAACAGGCCCAAAGTGATTTGTCCTGTTTCTACAGTCATGCTGACAGAATGTGCCTTTTTCTCCAAAGTGCAGCCAGGATGACTAGAGGGGTCGCAGGTAGGGACATCCACACGCATGACACCCCTGCCTCAGCGCCTCATACTGCAAACGGTTATGAGCGGAAAACTGATTTAGGCATTTAGTACAAACCAACACGTCTGTGTTAACTCTTTGCTTTCTGTATGAAAGCAAAGATGCTCATGATGTTAGTGGTTGCATCAGAAACATCACAGCAGTGCATGTGGGTCTGAGCTTCTGTTGCCTCAACCACCAGATTTCCAAAAGTTCCCAGCTGACTATCTCAGATTTGGTTAATACTTTTAGGAAATTATGTCCTTGTACCCAGTGGACTGTGTTCAAACTTTTAGGCTTGTATTTTCATTAGTTTATTTGACACAGAGGCTTTAAAAAGTGGATGTTGGCTCAAAATGAGCGCTACAGAAAAAGGTGCTTTGTCATACAAATACAAATACAAATCGTTTCATGCTAGATGCATGAAATTTGTAGGGATTATTCTTTGGTTTGATTTAACGAACAAACAGAAGAAATAGAAAAAAACTCTTCGATGCATTTGAGCAACTAATGTCTCCACACTGAAGCATATTAGAGCTTTCAAACTTTAGTATTTGTCACTCACATTATTTTAATAGCCTTTTTTGCTGGTATTTAAGATCTGATTTACTTCTATGTAGAGTTATAGGGGCCAAAGTTGCTCAAATGAACATCTGTTTTTTTTCTGGATTTTTAATAAGCCATAAAATATATATGTAAATATCACAACCCTGAATCCCAAAAATAATGACTTTAATGACAATATTGACTTTAATAATGCACCTTGTCCATAGCACTTATTTTAAGGCAATGTTTATTATTATTATTGTTGTTGTTGTTGTTGTTGTTGTTTGTATTATTATTACTATAGCTCTGTTTTCTGTATGATTTTGTTTGACGTCCGAGGCAAGAGTTACACTAATGTTACCTTGCTTGTATTTATTAGCTTAGAGCTCAGTGGCTAAGCAATCACGATTGGTTGTCACCACAGGGATTCCCAAAGATTGTATAGCATATTTGCTAAATACATGATGGACATTGTAGCTCAAGAATGTTGATGGACGAATACCAAACCCATCTAAAAATAAAGTCCCATTCACTTTTTAAAGCCTTGATATCTCAGAAACAAGCCTAAAATTTTGCACTATATGCTTTTGCACTATATACTCGGCTCAATTATGTTATTTATTAAAAGTATTAACCAGATCTGAAATGGTCAGTTGAGAGAGGTTTGGGGATTTTACATAAATTGATTGACCTGTTAAAGACATACTGAAGAATCTGATGTTTGGTGCTTCCACTACAACCAGCCTTCGGGACTGTTTATCATTGGGTTGCTGTAGTTTGCACATCCATATTCTGCATGGTTCTCCAAGCTTTAGAGCATGACAGAACGCTTTCACTCAGAATCTTCCTGAAACGTGTGAACGGATTCAGGACAGCATGCGTAGTAGGGAGAGGAATTGCCTGCTGACATTTGCTGGAAATGTTCTGTTTTTTGGTTTGTCGTGACAAAAAAAGTTGGAATTCTTCAAAAATGATTGTTCTTGGAAAATTTCCAAAGACCAGGAACGGGCGATGGAGTTTATTTGATCTGCACTGTAGCCAAATTCTAAAAATAAGCTTAGTTATTTACAAACCAAACCCCAAAGAACTGATGCAGCTGCTTCTATTGTGGGCTTTTTCCCTCCTTTACTGTACAATTGCTTTGCAGAAGACTTGGTACAAAGATGAACCACAGAAAGCCTTCACCAGGAACATGCCAATCAAACCCACCAACGCTCACGAGAAGAATCCAGCCATGAGCTCCATCATCCCTGCATCATCAAAGAAACCGAGGAAGAGATCAGAGGACCGATCAGGATCCAGACACATCATTTTCAGATAATTTGACTATGATATGAAATGATCTTTGCAGTCCACGATATACATAAACATTTCCATGCTTTAATTTAGCTACATTTTTGTTTGCACAGTAAGTATTATTGTGGTAATAAAAACACTTTTTTAGAGTTGCATTTTTATAGACGAATATGGTAGAATGTATTGTACATACTGTAGATGAGGGTGGACAATCAGAGAGTTCTTCACTTCGGTAAAAGAAATTAGAGTTTTATAATGTAAAATATATGAATGAGCTATAGATCAAGTTACGGCCGGACTCCTTATTTTATAGAATCTCCTAATTTTAGGGAATGAAGGCCTCAAGGGGAGTAGGAGTAGGTAGCAGCTGGTAGGTATCAGCTATCATATGTAAATTCTGCTTCAGGAAGGATCTTCTATAGAAATGACCAAGTCTGCAAACGTGGAATAAGCTCAGCGACCTTTGCCTTAAATGTGATAGACTAGACTAAACTATTCACTCAAATTTGTATTCCTAGGAGTGATTTTGCCCAGAGGAGCCAGTGTGGCTGGCTTAGATCTGTGATGTACTTTAGAGATACATGCACTTGTAATGAATAGCAGGAACAATTCCAACTGAAAGCCCACCTGGAGAGCCAGAAACCCTTACCCTGATTGAGCTGTCTTGGTCAGATAGGCATGGATTTGATGACACAAGTCGCAAAAGTGGGCACGAGTGCGTCCTCGTTTGGTCAAAGCTGCTGCAGATTGGCATGGAGGTGGACATGAGCTTGGATGTTCTTCATGGCCAACCTGAGTTTGCTACACGAAATCATCTCCCATGCAGGCCTTAAGTCAGAGGTGGGTCGAGTAACGGTAGCATTATTTTGAGAAACATGAAAAAAAGTAAAAATAAGTAGGTATAAAAGTAAATTGTACTTATGTATAATATTTAACACCAAGTTTGTCCCACCATCAGTTCTCCATCAGTTTCATTTACCAAAAAAAAAACCACGTTCCTGTGTTTCTGCGTTCCCCAGCTCTTACAGAGAGAAAGCTAACCACCAAGCGAAAGCTAACCAGCAAACATAACTGAGTTATCAAGAACGTCCATTTGTTTGTTCGCTCAGTCAACCAGCTACGCCAGTATTCGCTGGATGCAGATGCAGCAGTAAATTGAATAAGAAGAGTCTTTAAGATATCTCCATATAAAAGTTGGATAATATTTTTAGTGAATGGACACAGCAGGTCTAGAACACTGTCTGTATACTTTAAGCTTAGACGGTGGAACAGTCAGGCGTGACTGAGAAGCTGATCTTACTGTTCTTGAAGGAGCATATAGACGGAGCCTGTCCACAGTATATTAAAAGCAATCAAAGCCGACTTGTATTGGATTCTGTAATGAACTGGGAGCATTAAGAAATGCTAAAACTAGAGTAATGTGATCACTTTTCTTTGGTCCAGCCCGAACTGTTTTTGAACTAGTTGTAACTGCTTGTATCTAGACCCCCTTAACACCTGGTCACTTCAAGCGTCTTGAGTATCAGGATTATAAATGAGGCCAAGCCACAAACGCACTCAAGACGCATTTAAAACAGACACAAATCCGATTCAAGAGGTGGTCTAAGACGCATTTGAGCCACATTATAGCAATGTAAACAAATCCGTCCCTTCGAGACACATTCAACCAAAACTCCTCTTAGTAGAACTAAAACCGCTCCCAGTACAACCAAAACTCCTCCCAGTACAACCGAAACTCCTCCCAGTACAACCAAAACCCCTCCCAGTACAACCAAAACTCCTCCCAGTACAACCAAAACCTCTCCCAGTACAACCAAAACTCCTATTAATTCTACTAGAACTCCTCCCAGTAAAACCTAAACTCCTCTCAGTATAATCAAAACTCCTCCCAGTACAACCAAAACTCCTCCCAGTACAACCAAAACTCCTATTTATACTACTAGAACCCCTCCCAGTACAACCTAAAATTCTCCGAGTATGACCAAACCCCTCCCAGTACAACCAAAACACTTACTAGTATAACCGAAGCTCCTCCTGGTACAACAAAAACCCCTCCCAGTCCGTCCCACACAGCTATCAGATTTTAGTCCAACTAACCCGAGATGCATTTTACTACCCAGTGTAAATACATGCAGCTAAAATCTTATCACAATACAATCCAGATACTAGACACATGAAGTGACCAGGTGTAAACAGGGTCTTACTGACCCCCAAATACAGTCATCCAAATAGGATGTCACAAGTGACCTTTTTATCATATATGGTGGGAGAAGAAATGGTTGAAGTCTGGAGATTTTTCTGCATTAATTTCATTGGTCATCAGTAGCTTTCAGAGAACTAGAACCCAACTGTTAAGGACTAAAACGGAACTCACTCTTTCATTTGAACAGAAGTAAAGGTGTAATCGGAAAATACTCAAAGTACTAAGTACGCAGAACTAGTTACTGCCCACCTCTGTCTTCGGATGAGGAATAACAGCTCAATCATTGGCGGGTTGAGTTAGTGGTTCTCAAACATTTTGGGCCCCCTCTGGACTCTGGATGAGAATGTTTGAGAATGGTGTGCAGGATCAATATAATCAAGTGCATTAGACACAGTCTGACTCTGTCTTACAGAACCTACATAGCTTTTAATGGTAATAATCTTAATTCTTTGAGTTTAAGTGAAAGTCTCACAGTCAACTGGTACAACAGGTCCACCGGTTTGAGAACCACTGATGTGGCTCAGCAGAGCAGAATTAACTCACACATAATAATGGCTTAACTCACTCATAACAACGGTTTAAATGTCTTTCTTTAAAACATACATCTGTTTTTATTGTTTGGTGTTTCTGCAACTATGAGCACTTTTTGGAAAATGGACCTCAACAAAAAGTGAAAACTGTCCATTTTAAATTGAATTTATTTTTACAGTGACATGAGCTCTTTACTGCCGTGGTAAAGACATTTTCACCGTTCTAGCGTTCGCAGACCTCTAATATTTGAATTTAACCCCTTTTTGTTTTGTAGCAGTTTCTGAATCATTTTGAATTATATTAATATTAAAAAGACTAACAAGTCTTTATTGTTCGCTTTTTTATTATTATCATATTTTAGATACACATTAGTAAAACAACAGTATTATTTTTAAACCAATAGTAATTTCAAACAGTTTTTAAAATAAACACAAAATTTTTGAAGTCTAATATAAAACACATTAGCTATATGCTGTACGGGAGGAACATGCAAAACAAACTGAATATGGAAAGATGGGTTTTTTTTTTCCGCTTTTCTGCGGATCCAGGACTCCTACACTCATAAGAAAAGGTGGCTCTTCAAGGGTTAAATGGTTCTTTGCGTGGTGAAATGGTACGTTATATCACCAAAAAGGGTTCTTCTAGTGTTACAAGCTTCACATCACAACTATAGCAGAACATAGCCATTTTCAGAAAAGTTCTATAAAGAACCATGTACAACACATTCTTCATCAATCTGAAGAACCATGTCACCATGCAAAGAACCATTTAAGCACAAAATGGTTCTATATGGTTTTTATCCTGATCTAACTTTTAATTTGTAATTTTATTTTTTATCCTAATTTAATTTCAAATTTGATTTTTAATTTAATGATTTTCTCTTTTAAGTCTCTTGTTTTAATCACACTTTAATCATGTTTTTAATTTCTATTCTTGTTTACTTTTCAACACTGTATTGTCTGACTGTTTTCTCGTATGTTAAGCACTTTGAATGACAGCAGTGTTTGAAAGATGCTCTATAAATAAACTTACCTTGCCTCTAGAACTCATGGTTCTAAACAGAACCATTCCCTTTACTAAAGAACCATCTTTTTTAAGAGTGCAGATTAATTTTCCCACACTTTCGTTCATGTGCTCTTTGTTTCTAATGACAGTGTGTTTATTTAGCTTTAAAAATTTCATTTTACCCAATTAATTAACACAAATGACACAAAGTATTTACCTCATTATGTTTTAATTTAACTTTACACTCCGCAGTTGCAATTAAAAAGATGTCATTTTTGATATTCAGTAACTTCTTTTTATGCATGTAAATGTTCAACTCAGGTTTGGGACATTTATTAAACAGCAAAACTGCTGTTTAGATCCAAAATATGCTTCATAAATGTTATTATTACTCGTTAACTTAATGTGCCCATTTGTGAAAACGTATTATGACACTAGTAAAATATGGTCTATGCTTCATGCTAAAAACATGAACATACAGGGTGATTCAAAAAGATTAATCCGATTTCAAAATGATTTATTTAAATCATTTCAGAACAATGCAGTAAACTGTAAATGGTTTAAATGAGCATAAAGTTTATTATGTAATTGTATAAGGTCTCAGTATGAACCTCCTCCAGCTGTACGGGCAACATCAACACCACAGTCAGATTCATCCCACACTGGATTGAGCCTGTCGGGTGTCGCTGCACTCGCGGCTCTTTCAGTGCGATTTCGGAGATCATCCAGTGCTGTGGAACCAACGACGAACGCTCTAAGCTGTTGGAGCTTCACTGCCCACGAAAATCACGCTGCACATATGACCGATTCACTCTTATTGAAGTGGAGAACGCAGAACGCTTTCTGCTCAGGGTTCTGCTCAGGGTTCTGCTCAACCCTATGACCCCCTCTTTCAGTTGGATTGTGATTGGTTCCTAGGCGCCTCTCGGTTGTAAAAATATGAAATCAGATGAATATTTTTGAATCACCCTGTATATCTAAAAATCCACCTAAAAGTGCCTGTAGTTGCAGAAACTCCTTGTTACATATTGTTTTTGTTTTGGAATATGCTCCCAAAGAAAATGTCCAAGAGGATTTGAATACATGTACAGATGTACAGATAAGTACATTTAACATTACATAAATAAACATAAACAAACAAATATAAAAGTGCTTTTACTCTGCCTAATAAACAGCGTTCAGTAACTGCGTTCACGAGTGCCCGTTTTCTATTTCACTCAATTCATGAAGTGACACTGAGCGTTTGCTGTGTGTGCGCGTCTGGTGTTAAGTGCACTTAAAAACTAATGCTTAAGTACTAGGTATTAATTACGCTGCATCACCACAGTTAGTGAATCACTGGTGTTCTAAAATGAACGGTATTCCAGATTCTGTTAGTCAGAGTGTTTTTTGTGTAGCTCTGCTCATTATATCGCTGTTGTCGGAAGAAAACCTTGTATCTCCAAAATGGTAACTTTACAGGAGAAGGAAAAAAAACCTACTTTACTTTTAATGTAAGTCAATGGAACCAGACATTTTTCCAAGTAATTTTGTCATTTCTTTTAGACTGTTTATTATCAAATTTACATACAATGTAAAGGGTAACAGGTTTTTTCAAATTATGTCAAAAACTGGAAAACATCAAAAATGGAGATATGAGGTTTTCTTCCAACAACAGCGATATGCATTAAATGCATTAAAAGCACCTGCTGACCTAAAACATGCACTGCCTGTCAATGTTTAGGCGCACCTCACCTCGTGTGCAGCTCTTTTTATTTAGCTCTTTTTATTTATCTTCAGCTTCATGTTCATCAAAGTACCTTCCTTGGTTGGAAGAGCAGCCTTTAAATAATGACTTAACACAGTCTTCTTTTCCAAACTGTTGTCAAAAGCACATATTAACTACGTTTCCATCAATTTTCTGTGCAAATTGCAAGCAATGAAATGAAAATGCGTAAAGATATTTCTGCCATTTTTGCTTGTTTCCATCAAACTGACTTTTAGCCTTAAAAATGCTTTGTGTGATGCTCATTTTGCTGACGTCGTGTGGGAATTCGGTTTATTTTATTAAATTTATCACAGTTCACTTCCATATAGAGCTATTTGAGCTCTTTCACACTCACAAAGTGAAAATCTCTTTCTGTAAGAGCTGAAAAGTGGCAGCGTTTCTTTTTAAATGCCCTCATTTGCTCCTCGGTCCAACCAGTGGAGAACCCTCAGGGCCTACTAGCCCAGGGGTCAGCAACATGCGGCTCTTTTACTGCCCAGTTGCACCTCCACAGCAGAATTAGATTTGTAGTTGTTCAACACAGTTTAACAATAAATGATCTTAAACAGAGGAGTTAATGTAGAACTGCTAATTCACCCTTTAGCTCTGAAGATCAGCGCAGACTGCTGGTCACCATAGCAACACAGACAACAATCTCGCCTAGCTAGTAGCTAACGAAAGGGCAAAGAGAGAGATTTAAGATGAACATCGATAATTTTGAGACGAATTTATAATCACTCCAGCTGGTTTCCTGATATGTTAAATCTGCAGCTAGAAACTGTCAAACATTCTCCAGCTTCTTGTTTGAATTTTCCCGTTCCACCTTAAATGACGCAGCAGATATATTCTGGCGCCTCAGGCACTGAATGAGAAGCTGAGTTCAGCCTTGTAAAAAGTCAAACTTTGAGAGACAGTTTAGAAGAAACTGTTCTACTTTTGAGGAAAAGTTTCCTGCTGGAGATGTGAGAAAAGCATGGTCATGTAGAAATGAGTTATGACCATTTTTGGCACATAAAACCTCTCAAATGTTATAATTGGGCATAGATAGATACAGATATAGAAAAAATAAAATACAAGAAAGAAAGATATCGGCTCTCAAAACACCTGAAAGATTTGAGTGCTGACATACAACAAGGGGGTACGATTGGTGAGCTTTGGCTCTAAACAGTTCTGTAATTAATGTGTTCAGATGTTCATTTATATTAAAAACATTTTGAAACGCTTGGTGTCCCCATACTTTTGACAGGCAGTGTATCCATGCTAGGTGATCTCTGTGTTCACCTTCCAGTCTGTCTCAGTGTTAGCAGCGCTGTAGTGGCTCTGGCATTGGGAACATCCAAGCCGCTCCTGCCCCGGTGCCAGTGCAAAAGACCAAACGAGGACCCCCGTGGCCCACTGCAGCGAGAAGTGACCTCACAGTAACAGAAAAGCTATTCAGTTACAGCCACAGCAAAGCAGCACGAAGACTGAAAGGTGATACACAGACAACTTTATGAAAGCTAGTCTTCATATGTTTTATTGTATAGTAATTGTTAAAGAATCAGTCACAGTTCAGGTCCATACTTTAGTTCAGATTGACTGAATCAGTGCAGTCAATACTGAAGCAGCACCATAATTCAGTAAAAAAATCATCTGCGTTCTGGACACTTTCACCTGGGAAAATCTTCTCACCTCTTATTCTGTGTTGAATGAATGGACAGATTGTGTGATAGATGTTTTTCATTTCTTTTTTTTTAAGCAATGCACACAATAACAATTAATATTCAATGTATAGAGGGTGTGTAAATATCATGTACGTGATTTCATTTTGTATTTTCACAAAATAAACCTGGGTGTTTCTCTGTTGTTAAGTGTGTTTGCATGATATTCATTAGGAGTGGTTCAAGTCTGAGGTAGCTTGGTGTTAGTTAATTGTGAGGATGATGATGATGATGATGATGATGCAGTGTTGGCAGTATTGAGAGACGGACGTCCAACAACCTGAAGCTGTTACGGTAAGTGTGATGGGTCAACATGAAGTTTGAACAAGGTGTCTTAAAGAGGAATTCCACTGATTTTTCAAACTTTCTGTGCAATTCAGTGTTCGAGATGTAAACACAGTGATTCACACCACAGAGTGGTGTGAAATGGTTCAGATGTCTTTACAGTACTGGTGATAGGAACCAGGGGTCCCCATGACAAATATAGACATTTTATTTACAACTCCATTTCCAAAGAAAAAGTTGGGATGCTTTGCAGAAAGTTAAACAAATTAGGATGCAATGATGTGCAAATCATGTAAACCATATTTTTAAAGGAAAACACTACATACCACCGTTTCATCACCTCTTCTTTTAACAACACTCTGCAAGTGTTTGGGAACTGAGGAGACTCTGCTGTAGTTTTGAAATGTGCCAAATGTTTTCAGTGGTGACAGGTCTGGACTGCAGGCAGGTCAGTTTAACACCCAGAGTCTCTTAAAATGGAGCCATGCTGTTGTAATACATGCAGAATGTGGTTTGTCATTGTCTTGCTGAAATAATCTGTGCACTGATGATAACAAGCGAATGGTCTTTAGCCTGGAGGACACAGCGTCCATGATTTGCCAAAAAGAATTTCAAATGTTGATTCGTCAGACCACAGGACACTTTTCCACTTTCCCTCAGTCCATTTTAAATGGGTTCAGCCCAGAGAAGGTGGCAGCATTTCTGGATCCTGTTTATATTTGGTTTCTTCTTTGTGTTTTAGAGTTTTAACTTGCATTTGTGGATGCAGTGATGAACAGTTTTTACAGACAGTGTTTTTCAGAAGCGTTTCTCAGCCCATGCAGTGATTTCCACTACAGAATCATGTCTGTTTTAATGCAGTGTCGCCTGAGGGCCCAAAGATCACAGCCAGCAAATACTGTTTTTTGGCCTTGTCCCTTGCATACAGAGATTTCTCCAGATTCTCTGAATCTTTTGATGTTATTATGTACTGTAGATGATGAAAAGCAAAAGCCCTGCTTATCTTTACTTCTGAAAGACTTGTTGCCCCTGTCCTGACTTTTTTGGAACGTGCTGTTGGCATCGAATTCAAAATGGGGATATATTTTTCAAAAAACAGTACAATTTCTCAGTTTCAACATTTGATATGTTGTCTTTGTACTATTTTCATATCATTGCACATCATTGCATTTTGTTTTTATTTATATTTTGCACAGCGTCCCAACTTTTTTGGAAATGGGGTTGTACTATCCAAAACCACCAGTGAACCTACACATGTCTTCTGAGTTTTATATGGAATGTTGATAATGGAAAATAGTGAAAAATTTGAAAAAATAGTCAATTTTCTTTGGGGACTATTTTGCCTCACAACACCTATATGTATCCCTCCACCATTAATGGATTTAAAAAATATGTTTTACACGAACATTTCTTGTCAAAACTACCATAAAACGCAGTCTCAGATATGAGGCAGTGTATTCATAACCATTCCATGTAATAACTTCCTCTAGAACAGAGCATTTTACATCAAACCATTCTGAATGACTCTGTTTACATCTTAATTGTTTAATTATGCAGAAAATGTACAAAATCAATGGTTTTTCACCTTCAATACGCTATAGAGATTAAATAGCATGGTAAATAAAGCCACATGTTGTTGTTTCTGTATCATGCTCACTTGCCTATACAGTCTGTTAAGTTCTAGGTATTTACCGAGTAAGTGTGATGTGCAGACTCCAAAGCTGTGTCAGTATTTTGGTAAAATGGAGAAAAATTGCCAAGAGAGTCTACATAAATGGGTCTATTAAGCCGGTAAAGAGCACAGTAAAATACCTCATAACTGGATAATTATTTTGAGATTGTAGTAAGTATAAACATTCAAATTACTTCATAAAATGTACATTTAATATTGCGCCAAATTTGGCAAAATACGTACGTCTATAGTCTTACGTTCATATGCGTTTTCGACCGTTCATAAATTCCCTTAAAATTCACTCCAAAGCATATGAATTTATTGGAAAATGGCTCCACATGATGTATTTTGTCCAAAAAAATTCAAATTCCTTCATATAATATAAATTCAATATTGCGCCAAATTTCCCAAAATACGTAAGGCCTCTTACCGTTGTGTTCGTTTTTCGACCGTTTATAAATTCTCTCAAAATTCACCCCAACACATCAAAATTTATTGGAAAATTCACCCACATTATGTATTTTGTCCAAAAAAATTGAAATTCCTTCATAACACCTACATTCAATATCGCGACAAATTTGCCAAACTACGCAAGCCTAAAGTCTTGCCTTCATGTGCGTTTTTTCAACCGTTCATGAATTCCCTTTAAATTCACTCCAAGGCATCAAAATTTGTTGGAAAATGCCTCCATATGATGTATTTCGTCCAAGAAATTCAAATAATTTCATAAAATGTACATTCAATATTGCGCCAATTTTGCAAAAGTACGTAAGGCTATAGTCTTACCTTCTTGTGCATTTTTTATCTGTTCACAAATTCCCCTAAAATTCACTCCAGGGCATATCATTTCATTGGAAAATGCCTCCTCTTGATGTATTTTGTCCAAAAAATTGAAATTCCTTCATAAAATATAATTTGAATATAGCGCCAAATTTGCCAAAATACGTTACCTTTGTGTGCGTTTTTTGACCTTTCATAAAATCGCTTAAATTTCACTCCAAGGCATATAAATTCATTGGAAAATGGCCCACATGATGTATTTTGTCCAAAAAAATTTCAATTCCTTCATTAAATGTACATTCAATATCACGCCAAATTTGCCATAATACGTAAGGCTTTAGTCTTACCTTCGTGTGCGTTTTTCACCCATTCATAAATTCCCTTGAAATTCACTCAAAGGCATATAATTCATTGGAAAATGGCTCCACTTGATGTATTTTGTGAAAAAAAAATTTAAATTCCTTCATAAAAGCTACATCCAATATTGCGCCAAATTTGCAAAAATACGTAAGGCTATAGTCTAACCTTTGTGTGCGTTTTTCGACCATTCATAAACTCCCTTAAAATTCACTCCAAGGTATATAGGTTTGTGGGAAAATGCCTCCACTTGATGTATTTAGTCCAAAAAATTTAAATCCCTTAATAAAATGTACATTGAATACTGCACCAAATTTGGCAAAATACGTAAGGCTAGAGTAATACCCTTGTGTGCGTTTTTCAAGCATTCATAAATTCCCTTAAATTTCACTACAAAGCATCAAAACTTGCTGTAAAATGCCTCAATATGATGTATTTTGTAAAATATTTTGCAAATTCCTTCATAAACTTTACAGTGCACTTTGCACCAAATTTGCGAGAATATGTAAGGCTATAGTATTACCTTCGTGTGTGTTTTTTGACTGTTCATAAATTCCCTTAAATTTCACTCCAAGGCATCAAAATTTATTGGTAAATGGCTCCACATGA
>JAILXH010272258.1:9419-26312 GCA_023558415.1 Piaractus mesopotamicus | reverse complement strand
CATACTTATCGAATGTTAAAGGAGAATTCCACTCCCCCCCCCCCCCAAAGTGCAGTGGTTGAGGAACTCATTCAGAGTGGTTTGCTGTGAAATGGTTTATTGTAGAGACTGATTAGTTTACAGTGGTGGTGATAGGAACCAGGGGTTGTGATATCGACTACGTAAAATAGCCATTTTATTTACTATCCAAAATGACCAGTGAACCCACACCTCTGTTTTGAGTATGCGTGATTTAAATGTAATGTTGATAATGGTTTAAAAAATAATCTGAAAGTGCTTTTTTTTTTGGGGGGGCTGTCTTGCTTCACAGTACCCTGTACAAAGCTCAACGCTGTGAAATAGGTTTTAAAAATGTTTTAGGCAAAAACTTCTCAAAACGTCAAGGTCAACGTCAAATCTCAGACGTCAAGCAGCACATTTATAACTATTTCTTATAAACTTTTATGGCATCTGGTTCCTATCACCTCCACTGTGAATCAGTTCCAACTCATCTCTAGAACAGAGCACTGTGCATCAATCCACTCTGAATAATTTCAGAGTAGCCATAATGACAAAGGTAACCATCCCTACATCTGTTGTAAACATGCTCACTTGTCTCCTACAGTGGTGTTGCAGTAGCCCCCAGAGTGGGATTTTCCTGTTTAATGACTATGAAGGACCCCTTCTGATAGTGTACTTGAAAGGTCAAGTCAAAGTTTATTTATGTAGCATTTGTTTCTTTAGGCGTTGTCACAAATCAGCTTTACTGAAGAATCTGGGTCTGAGACCCTGAAAACTCCATGAGAGCATAAGGGAAAAATCCGTGAGAGGAACCAGTAAAGTTTTAACATTTAGTATAAAATATTAAAATATAGAAAAGGGGAAAAACCGGTGGAAGGTAGGTGGAATGATGTTTTTGGGAAAACTAAGTGCTTTGGGGTGAATACTTTTATTAGCCTCTACATCAGTGACTTCGCTATTTTTCAGTATGTCTTTGCTTTTGGTGGGAGGGTTTGCGATGGTTGTTTGTGTTTGCAGAATTCATGCTGGGTATTGTAGAGAGATAAAAGTGATGAATAATTACAAAAACGATATAAATTCATGTATTCTGTCAAACTGATGAGTCTGAGGGCTGTACAGAATAATGCCTAACAAGACGAATAACTGCTATTTTATTTTTTATTTATTTTTTTTTTTGGTTGAAATGTGCCCTTAGCATTAAAAATGTCTGAAGTATTTAAAGCAGATAGGAAAAAAAAAAGTGAAGGTGAAAAAACTGAAGCAGGCGGATGAATACAGGCACCTAAATGTGAAATCAAAGCCAATGAATATTAGAGAAATTGTCAGAACCTGGCTTGAGTGGTTTATGGTCAAATTAGCAAATATTTCAAGCTCTAGTAGGAACTAGGGCTGCGTGTTATAGATGGAGTACTGGTATTATGATTGTATTGCTGCATATTGTGATAATCCTTGAAATGGATTATAACCACAGTGATGAATGATTAGTGTTAAGTGATTAAAGACAGCATTATTTTGACCAGAGTAATTTTATTTTTCTAGTCTGCACGAATACAGTCATTCATCAGAAACATGTATGCAACTGTGATTGGTTAAGATTCTCACCGCACAAAGTAAAAAGTGTTGTATTTGTTTAGGTAGCTCATTTGTGTACTACAGTCTTGGTATCGACATTGCAAAGGCAGTAACGATAACAAGAGATCACGCAGCCGTAGTGTTTCTGTGGATACTCAAGTCATTTCTGCAGTCTTGTCTTTCTGCGACGTCTTAATTGATTTAAATGCCTCCTTATTTGATGCGAATATCGTGTATGATGGTTCTGCGCTGTTGTTTTCAGGAGCAAGTGTACAAGATGCAGCAGTGGCAGCAGTCGGGTCATCCACCCCAGTCTGGCTCAGGCCACCCACAGCGAGGATATTATCCTCCACATGTTCTGGGCTTTGATCCACGCTGGATGATGATGCCTACCTACATGGACCCCCGTATGACCCAAGGCCGCTCCCCAGTCGATTATTACCCTCCCAGTGTCCACTCCTCTGGTGAGTTAATTATTCTGTGGGATTCAGTACTCCCAACAGTCCGACTACGTTTTCCTTTAGTTTCTGTGTTTTGTTTCGCTGCCTGTTTTACTGTTCAGTGTTTTTATTATTAGTCGTTTTGTGTTCGTTGTCTGTAATAGAGGTGGGCCACAATGTAGTATCGCTATACTTGAATTTTTACAATACCTGAAACCACTATATTTTGACAGACAAATGTGCTCGTCTTGCAACGTGTAAAAACTGCTGTAAAACAGTGATTATTATTCAACAGCTACGAATACATTGATGTAAGTTCAATTAAACAGGACTAATTATGCTGTCCTTTTTTTATTGGAGCTTGCAGTCGATCACTGATCTTTAAAGATCGACTATATCCATGATATGCTCAGAAATGCATATTGTGATAAGTCATTTTTGTTACTGTGAACGATAAGTCATATTCCCACCCCTAGTTGCAAGTAGATTTATAATAGTAATAATAGTAATCTTGTTTATTTTCAGTCACACTATAGTATTTATTTATTTTTCCCAGTGGTTCACTTATATTCCTTTACACTTTCCTGATTGGTAACTGAAATAAAATGACAAATAAATAGATGTTTATAATGTTATTGTTATTGGTAATTGTAACAGTAATGAAAAAATAACAGTAGCAGTATCAATCACAGTAATCATTGATCTGTGTTCATCTTAGCAGTAAAGGTAGAAATACTACTAAAGAGCAAAGAAATTTGAAGATAATATACTTTTGTTTCTGGAATGTTGCCGTTAGTGGACGTTTATATTCACAGAAAATGGCTTGTTTTGTAGTGCTATTAAAAATAAATGTGGGGTTCATTTGCTCAGAGCTACAGCACCATCTGCTGAACAACTTAATGTGTCTGCTGTGAAAGGGCTCTAGGTTTTCCTCCTCACTGTTGATTGTCTGTGGACTGTGCAGGGATGATGAAGCCAGTCATGCAGCAGGATCGCCTCAACAGTCCTGGCTCTGCCTCTGATGAGGGAAGCCATCCCAGCATACACCAGGAGAGGAGAGCGCTATCCACTGAGCCTTACCCTGTCTGGAGCCAAGACGGGTACCCTCCAGCTCGCAGTTTCACCCCACCCTACCAGAGGCAGCATGACAACACTGACAGGAGTCACACCGATGACAGGTTGGCGTTTTGTTTTATTTTTTGGGGGTTTTTTTTGTTTGTTTGTTTGTTTGGTTTTTTTTTTGTTGTTTTTTTTTGTTCCTTGTCTTTTCAAAAAACACTATTTTTTTAAATATTCACAATCCAACCCATATATGGAAACTACACTGCACCGTCTTTTGTATTTGTTTCTGTGATGTCATGAAAACCAACTCATTGACAGTTATTATTTTACCAAAAAAAACAGCATTTTTAATTACTGTTTTTAATTTTCATAATCACAAATCATAAATAATTTGGCAGGTGTTCGATTTTTAAACTTTGTCCTTTTTTCCCTTGTGGCCAAAATTTTCTGCCTTTTTTTAAATTTTATTTATTTATTTATTTATTTTTCTTGCCACAAGTACCATTTTTGGGCATTTCAGTGGATGAGATTTTAGTGCGTTCATAAGTTTTGAAGAAGTTCAAATAATTTATAGTACGGTATAATATAATAATCTTCCGCTCCCTCTTGCAGGAGTGACAGGTCATGCTCTCAGCAGGACTCCTATGAGGAGCGAGCAAACGATCGCGTGGACAGCCCTGCTGAGGACCTCCCCCACCAGGCATATCGCCAGGGCCGCGGTTCTGACATGTCTTTAGGGTCGCAGCGAGACGCCAGCCATGAAGAAACCCATCAGCCTTCAGCTCATGGCCGCTCGCACCCAGGAGAGAGTGAGTACTCTAAAGCAGAGCACCAGAAAGAGCCCTCCACTACTAGACCCCAGAGAGAGAACCTAGATTCCCGAGAGGATGCTTGTGAGGGTAAGGAGAAGAGCTACGACTCGGATTTCTGGAAGAAAGACGGTTCTCTGAAGAAAGACACCAGTTGTGGACAGGCTCAGTGGTCTGAGCTTGGCTCCAGCAGTAGCAGCAGTAGCGTTAGCCAGCCGTCTGAGTCTAGTGGGAGAACCTTTAGGAGAACGGGGCCCATCAAGAAGCCAGTGCTAAAAGCTTTAAAGGTTGAAGACAAGGAGAATGAGAAGCCCAAAACAGAACCAGAAGAGAAGCCTGTTCCATATAGACTTGAAAAGGAAGTCCTTACTAACGTGTATGATTTGAAAAAGGACAACCAGCCGTTAACCAGTAGGCATCCAGCTTCAGCCCCAGCTCCTTTGACTTCTCTTGAGGAGAAGCAGCCACCTCCATCTAAAATAGAAAATATAATCAACCCAATTGAAGGTTCCAATAAAGAAAACAACTGGGACAGCACTAAATTTCAAATTAAAGAAAACTCCGAAAATAGAGAGCCCCCAGCTCCTCCACGTCGGAACAACTGGATCTTCATCGATGAAGAGCAGGCGTTCGCTGGAGCCAGAGGAGCTGGACGTGGCCGTGGACGTGGAAGTTTCAGAGAGTTCAGCTCGCGCGGTGGCACCCGTGGAGGACGTACAGATAACTCTAGAGGCACCTACAACTCTGGGAACAGCCACCGGGCCACTAGGGGACGGGGCACAAGGGAATTTGTCAAAACCGAAGATCTGCAACGAGGCAAACCACGCAGAAGGAACGTAAGTGAAACGCTGAGTGAAGCTTCAGAATACGAGGAGCTGCCTAAACGTCGTCGCCAGAAGGGGGCTGAAAATGGAGAAGCCGCTTATTCTGCAAGTGGTGACCCCAAAAGGGCGGACAGGGACTCGTGGAGATCCAATAAAGTATATAACAATGATCAGAGCAGTGGCGAAGCGAGGGAGAAGTCCAAAACAAGAGGTTTTGGTCGATCCCTTCCTCCACGCCTGAACGCAGGTTACAACCGCGGGTTCGGGTCAAGGGAGATTTCTACGTGGAGGGGAAGAGGAAACCAGTTTGGAGGCGGTTCCTCTCAAGAGAATGGATACAACTTCGGGAATGACTCCTACTCAAGAAAAACAGCAGAAGGAGATCCGCTCAAGTACCCACCAAAGTTTTCTGGCTCCTTTGTGGAGAACGGTGTAGAAGACAGAGAAGGTGACTATTATCTAGATAACGATAACCCCGACAACCGGCCATTGAGGAGAAGACGTCCTCCACGCCAGGACAAGCCTCCGCGCTTTAGAAGACTGCGTCAAGAGAGAGAGCCTGGAGGCCAGTGGAACGGCGAAGAGTACGTCAACGGAGATTTCGTCAACCCTTGGCCCAGTCGTTCCAAAGGTGGAGAGGACCACTGGCCAGGTCAGTATTCTGGAAACAGACAACAGGAATTCAGCCATCAAGGTGAAGACTGGGAGACTGGGTCAGAAAACAGCGATTTTAACGACTGGAGAGAAAAACGTGGTGCCCAGCACGGTGATACAGCAGCTGATTCAGGTCACAGTGAGCCAGGCTCTGAAAAGAGAGAGCTCTCCAAGAGAAGTTTCTCAAGCCAACGCCCTCTAGTGGAGCGGCAGAACCGCAAGAGCGACATCGCCGTTTTGGAAAGCAGCAAGATGAATCGTTCCACGGACACACCTTCGAGCGGCAGCTCATCTAACCGAAATGATGGCTGGCAGAATGGAGTGTCGCCCAACTGCAGAAGGTAAGAGCAAATGCTGCAATAGAAACAAAACAACAATGTATGTTTTTTATTTTTGGGAAGTATCCTAATAAAGTGAACATTTATGGTATGAGATTGCATGTGGACTTTGCTATATTGTGGTTGCTATAATAATAACAACAAAAATAATAATAATAGTTGTTGTTGTTCAAAATACCACAATATTGAATTTTGAAATGTTGAAATTTCTTGGTCTGAGTCATGAAATATTGAAATTTCTCTGCTTATTTCTCAGCACAGCTGTAGAAGTACATAAAATAAGCAAAAGAGCTTGTCTTATTGCATTGACCCTGTAGTCAAAGTGCCATGGTCTTATTTGTGCAGGAGTCCAGAGGACGCAGCTCCAGGCTTGAACGCAGGGTCTGTTTACGGTGTGGAACAGCCTGAGGAGAACCTCCCCACCAGCACTACTGAGTCTTCAGGGAAGAAAATGGAGAAGGAGCTGAAAACCAGAGCCATCAAAGGAGACATGGGAGAGTCACTTTCTCAGTACGACCTGAACAGTTACCCAAGTAAGACCAAAATAACATCCATCAGGAAAGTGCCACTTCAGTGAAAATGATTCATCTAATTCATTTTGTGTTGCTATTTGATAGTGTTAAAGCTAAACGTACCCAGTGGATTACCACATGGCTGCTTTATGATAACTCAAAAGAAAGGTGTCCCCAAACTGTGTCTTGGGAGAGCTTGCTTGTGCTACTCCTGAAAATTGAATTTCTCACTGTGACTTCTTTCTGACGCAGTTGAAAGCGATTCAGGAGCTTCTATTCCGAGTCCCGAGGGATTTCAAGATGCCCTCTCCAAAAAACAGAGGCGTCCACAGGAGGAGGACCGAAGGAGAAAGGAGCAAAGTGCACCGGTAGGTTACATCTATCCTTGCGCAAGACCTAGATGTTCTCAGCCCTCGCCAGTTCTTTTAGGACCAGTTCTTACAACCTCTGTCCTCAGCTAAATAATATCAATTACACAGATGTTTGTTTGTTTTTGTTTAATTACCAAATACTGATAGCACAGAAGTCTGTGGCTGTGTTTTTCTTGGAATTTTTGAGACATTTTACAGGATATTCAATGTGTATGCCTGTAGGTTGCAGTGAAAAACAGGCCAATCACTTCAAAAATGCCTCCCCGTTTTGCTAAGAAGCAGGGCAGCATGTCCATTGAACAGCCGGAGGAGACGCTCTCAGCCAGTAACCTGGGCACTGAGATATGGGAGACCAACAGCTCAGGTAAGACCGATCCGGACTTGTGGCAAAGTTTTTCATGAGGAACTTGAATATAGATATTTGTAATTTGGATTTTTAAATAGACTTGGAAGTAAAACTTTCTTTTTTCCTACCTCAAAGCCCTTACAGTTCAGTCATCTGGTGGAGACTCTTGGACAAAGCAAGTGTCCTACACTGGCAGTGAACCAAATTCAGAGGTAGGGCTTTTATTTGTGTATTTGAATGCAACAGTCATGATAATAGTATCATAGTATGAAGGACTATTTCAGTTCTGCACAGAATTGGCAGCAGCAGAAAATGAGCCCTACACGGTGTTGAAATCCTTATCACCAATACGCCTCTGGCTCTGTTGAGTGTTTCTGATGCTCGTCTTTTATGGAAACCACTGTCAGTGATCAGTGCAGCCAGTCAGAGTAAAGTGTGGGGGGGTAGCGCTTTTACTGTTACTGGGCATCCTTCTGAACCGTGAAAAAAAATCTGTTTAGCATGAGTCTGTTACATAACGCCAACTGACCCCTACTGATTTTCATTTTTAGCAACATTTGCATTTTTGTAGTATTTTGAAATATTCTTTTTAAACCTTCCTTTACTTCCAGGATTCGGACGCAGGGCCGGAGCAGAGCAAAGAGCACAAACCTGGCCCCATCGGAAATGAGCGTTCGCTGAAGAACCGAAAGGGTTCTGAAGGGGTGGAGCGTCTGGAGGGCCCCATCACCCCAGTGAATGGAGTGGACATCCACGTGGACAACGTCATCCCCGTTCCCCCTATTGAATTTGGAGTCAGCGCAAAGGACTCTGACTTCAGCCTCCCTCCTGGCTCTGCGCCAGTGGCTGTCTCAAACCCAGTCACCAAGCTACAGGATGCTCTTGCCGGCAATGTAGGTTTTTTTTTGTTTTGTTTTTTTAAGTATTCGTGTGTGTGTGTGTACAGTGTAACAGTGTAAGACTGATACCAGTCTCATATTTCATACCTGCCTAATTAGCCACAAGAATCATTTATTTTATATTTTTAATAAAGCTTTGAAACTGGAGCTGTATTTGAATGTAACACGTTTTGTTTTTTGTTTTGTTTTTTCCCCTTTCTTTCTGTAGGCGGGCCTTGCTCAGGGCATTCCGATGCTGCGCAGAGATCACCTGCAGCCCGCTATCAACCTCAACCCCATAACCTTCCCCACCACAGACCTCACTCTCAAGGTGACACTCACTCACACAGCCTTTACACCTTTACACACATTGGATTTACACCTGAGGAAAACAGAAACAACAAATGCCGTAGCTTAGGTTATAGTGAATCCCATTTAGAACCATAATATCTATAGATATTCCAAGACTGCGTCAGATTTTATTAAAGACCCAACATGATGAAAAACATTTATCCATCCATCCATCCATCCATCCCACCTTTAGCAGTAAGAGTTAGCTGTGGTATTTAAACATCGTTAAAGCTTCAAAATGTACTGTTCACTTCCCAGTTCATACAGTCTATATATGGAAACTATGCTGGAGCCTAATTCATTGGCACGTTAACGTATATCTGCCTGTTCAGCCCACAGCTAGTTAGCTCACAGTACAGGGCAGCCAATCAGAGCAGAGCTCATTTAAATATTTTACTTACTCCCCAGTCCATACAGTCCATATATGGAAACTAAACTGCAAAAACAGGCCTTTTTTGTGATTTTGTGATGCCTCCAAAACCTACCCGCTCCTGCCCGTTCTCACAGAAGTTAAGGAGTGTTTCAGTCTGGACTATTGTTGTTTTTTGTGTTAATGAATGAGGTCAAACACAGGGCAGCCAATCAGAGAGGTGCTCATGGACCTATCAGTCTTAGGCACAGCAACTAAAAAAAACATCGTTTTAAACCTGCAGTATACAAGTTGGATAATAATCGCGTGGGGTCCTTGTTTTTGTTGAAGTGTGCCTGCAGTACAGTGCTTTCAGTGCTCCTGAGGTTTGTGTGTGTGTCGTGTTTTTTGTTTTGTTTTGTTTTTTTTTTATTTTTGAAGGGGCAAAAAAAATGATCAGATATAAGGTACTGCAATATTAGGAAAGAATTAGTTATGTAATGACCGTGGTTGGTAAACAGTGTCATTAGTAAATTCCACCCTCCTGCCCCCAAGATGTCTGCACTGCTTATGTGTTTTTCTTTGTCTTCTCAGATGGAGTCTGCACGTAAAGCCTGGGAAAACTCTCAGTCCCTCCCGGAGCAGGGCTCTCCCGGCGGTGCGGGTTCAGGCTCTCAGCCCCCCTGCAGTGCTGGCTCCTCTAGTGGGGTCAGCTACAGTTCCTTCGGAGGCGTCTCTATGCCCCCCATGCCTGTGGCTTCTGTTGCCCCCTCTGTCTCCATGCAAGGTGACCTTAGTACTTTTAGCAGTTGTACTCTAAACTAAACGAATTGGAGCTCATCTTAAAGTTCTCAGTGAGTTTAGCCACTGGCTTTTGTTCAGATGAGATGTATTGAAATTCAACCTTTATTGACATTTTCATGTTAGCGTTTTGTATTGTGAAAGCATACAGATTTATCAGTCTGTTATTAGGAAACACAACCACACAGGTTACTCGTTCATTCAGTGCTGCGTGCTGTAATGTTATTTTAAATATAGTTAACTGTGCATATTGTCGTACCATAAATTTAACTATGTAGTAAGCATTTCACTTCTAACCAGTGTCAGCTGTTCCCCACATTTTGACGAATCTGTTGTAGCGTTCCTGGTCGACTAATTTTATTTATTTGCTTTGTTATTTGTGTGTTTATTTATTTTAATCAGCGAAGTATAGTTAAAGCTGTAGCTGTTCTGAAAGCTTTGACCACGTAGCTAGTAAAGCTCTGCATAAGTTTAAGCGTACTTTGCAGAGTTTGGAAAGACATCAACTGAACATCCCTTTATTTGAAAATGGGGCTTGACATTTTGGACTTATTAGCAATGTCCCAGACCAAGTTTAAAAGTGCTTTTGTCCAGCCAGCTATCAGTTCGGGTATATACAGTCTGAAATATTTTACCCTTCTCTCTCTATAGGTAATCATATCCCCCCTCTTTACCTCGACGGCCACGTCTTTCAGAGTCAACCTCGGCTGGTGCCGCCGACTATGACTCAGCAGCAGAGCTACCAACAGGTAAGAGTCTAGCTAGCCCACGATGCTCCTGTGTTTAATGGTGGTGTTTTCTGCAACCCTTCTTTTTTTATGTTTCATGGTTGGAATAAAATTGACTTGAACATAGACTACAGTGCAATTTCATCACATTTCATTGTTTTTCTTGATGGACAAATGTGCGCTTGTTCTTTTAGTTTTCATGTTACTGATGACTTGAATTGGGTCTGTTAGAGCAGGAAAGTCTACGGTGACGCCACATGCCTGGAAACCCTTCTTACTGTTCTTTGTTTGATTGATCACTTATTCGGGTTGAGAAATGGTTAACAGGAAGCAAAAAACAAAATATTTTTCAAAACCCACTGCACTTAGAGTGAAAACTTGATTTTAAATTTGCTCCGGAAATGCAGTGGTCACCGTACAGGGTGATGTAGAGCTGTAGAGCAACTGTTTCTGTTCAAAATGCACCAAATGGTTTTGTTTCAAATCCCTGATTCTATGCAAATTCACTGAAGTAAAATAAAGTAATTACCGGGTAACCACGCCCTCAAACATTTTTTGTAATGTTTTTCTTTTTTTGTTGTGTGCATGTGATCAGGCTGCAGCAGCTCAGCAGATTCCCATCTCCCTGCACACGTCTCTGCAGGCTCAGGCCCAGCTCGGGCTCAGGGGGGGTCTGCCTGTCTCTCAGTCGCAGGAGATGTTCAACTCCATCCCTCCTTTCAGGTATAATTTACATTTTTATTGCTTTATTTAAATGTTTAATTTTTTATTTTATTTTATTTCTCTTTGATATTGCTTGAATTTTTTTGGTGGCAGCACTTGGCCCAACACAAATGTGCTATATAAATAATAATGACTTGACTTGATATAAGACAAAATAGTTTAATGAAACACTCTGGTTACCCCTGATATCCAGGTCCCAAGTGTACATGCACCCCAACCTGTCCCAACCCAGTCCGATGGTGTTGTCGGGCGGAGCTCCTCTAAAAGGACCTTACTCAGCCTTTCCGGGAATACAGCCTTCAGAGATGGTGAAGCCTCAGTCAGGCTCCCACTACCAGCCTATCAACGGCAGCCAGCCACTGGTCTACGACAGCCCCATGAACCAGGCTCCAGGCATGGGCACCTCCCAACTAATGGACTCCCAGCTCATCCAGGTGACCATAGTACACCTGTTTCCCCTTCTAGCGTTAGTGATGGTATTGCCAAAATCAAATTCAGACAGTTCCCCCCCCCCTTATCCCAAATGTAGTTGATCAGCCACGACCTGTTTAGTGTCTGAAGTTTGCTTCTTTAGTTTTAGGACTGGAGCTACAATGTTGCTAACAAGTGAAAGCTTGTACCCAACCAGTTAGCATGCCAAGTCATTACATACTCCCCTGTAGTCATGTTGAGTTGTTAAGTCATCTCTAATAAACTTGATTTTTATGGTTTGACACTGTATGAATCAGGCCTTTGGAATTACTGCTCTTACTGTTTCTAGGTACATGTAGTCATAGGACGTTTAAACACCCCTAGTATTTAGTGGATATTCAAGTTGATAATAAGGTAAAGGGGAATTACACCAATTTCTCATTTTTTGCATAATTCCTTCATTGCAATATAAAGTTATTCAGAGTGGTTCAACATTAAATGGTCTGTTGTAGAGAGAAATTATGATTTGTTTACAGTGGTGGCGGTGGTGGTGGGGAAACAGGGGTTGCCATGTATACAACACAAATACAGCCATTTTATTGACTGTCCGAAACCACCAGGAAAACCTACACGTGTCTTCTGAGTTTTATTTGGAATGCTGATGATGGTGAAACAGTGGAAAATCTGAAAAAATGTTTTCTTTGAGGGCTATTTTGCCTCATAACACCCTGCTTGTACTCGTCCACCATGAATGGATTAAAATAAACGGATTAACAAGACATTTTAGACCAAAACTTTATCACAAAACTATCATAAAACAATATCCCAGGCATCAGGCAGCGTATTCATAACCATTTTGTCTAATAACTTTGTGATGGAGCTTTTAGAGACGAACTCTTCAGACGTCTGGTTCCTATCACTACCACTGTGTACAATTCTGATTTGGTAAGTTTGTCTAGAACCGAGCATTTTGCTTACATCTGAGCCATTTAATTATGTAGAAATTTTGAAAAATTGGTGGAGTTTCCCTTTAACACCTCTACAGAGAACACATATGTTTTTCCGCTACTTATAGCGCGCAATTTCTGTTTGTTCTGTGTTAATGTGCTGATGTGTTCTATATATGATCAGGGCACCCAAACTTTTCTCAGAAAAGAATTTACAATGAATAAAGTGTAAATCTGTGTTTGTGTGTAGGTGACCATGCCCCTGCCTGGTTCTCAGCTGCGTTATGGTTCAGCCCAGCAGCACCTGATCCTGCCCCAGTCCATCCAGCTCCAGCAAGGCCAGAACCTTTCTGTAAACGCTCCGCGCCGCATGATGCCTCCGGGCTCACAGCCGCCCATTATGCCAGCCAGCAGAGAGGTGAGCTGGGTGGACTTCAGCATTTAGGGATTACCCATATTTACACTCATATGGTTTAGAGTGGATTAGAGTTGTCTTTTGATGTTTGCTCAACTCCCCACAGCCTTCGCAGATGGAGATGAAAGGGTTCCAGTTTTCCGACAAGGCCAACCACTCACCCGGAATACCTGCCGGCTCCTACAGGTGAGCGGAAACGGTTTATATGTGAAACTTATCAGAGCAGAATTTGAGATGTTACAGATCTGATACTTGAAATCTGTAACATCTTACTTTTAGCTCAGTCATATAATCACAGAATTGATATGTAGCCTGATGTTTCTACAAGAGCTATGAGTAGTTGGCTGATCAGCAAAGCATGTGTGGGAGTTGTTGGCTGTGTGAATGTAATTCACACTTTCAGATGAACATATTAAGTGAAGTGAGTCTTTGTTAAAAATAGCTCCCTTTTTTAATAGAAGAAAATCCAGTGGCTGTCAGCTGGTATTGTGCTGTCTTTAGGCATAATGGATTGTCTGTTTTCTCTGTTTAGGCCTGGCTCTGCTAGTCCCAGTGGAAAACCCTCTGGTCCAGGCGCTCCCCCTGCTGTAGGCCCCCTCGCTGGACATTATACTCAACAGGTATTCACACCACAGCATTTACAATGTTTATTAAAGCATATAGTGATTTATGACCCAGAAATTTATACATTGGTCAAGTCCTGTAAAAGTTTTGTAATTTTACTTGCAAGCAGGTACAAAATATGCACCCATGATCTTTACTCACACTTACTCACTTCTTATACGTACGTATGTATGTTTTTTAAACAGTGCAGGGGTGTCCAGTCTTATCCGCAGATGGCTGGTGTGGCTGCAGGTTTTCACTCCAGCAAAGCAGGAGGTCACCTGTTGAAATGTTTGAAGACTAAGACCAACTGATTAAATAAGTAGAATCAGGTGTGCTTCAGCTTGTTTAGAGTGAAACCATTTGCGGATAAGATTGGACACCTCTGAGTTAAGCCGGGGTTACGCTACCAGACTTTCACCCTGGTTTTTCGCCCCCGATTCTCAGTCTGGCCGACTCGGTGCTTGGTGGCTCTAGTCTGTAGATTTTTGGGTCAGTCAGAGTTGACAGTTGGAGAGAGAACAGTCATGTGTGAGGGGCGCAGACTCCTGAATGCGTTTCGGACCAGTCGGAGTATCAAATGTTTTATTTTTTTCGACCCGACTCTGAGCGTAACCTAGTGTAAACTGATCGACTCAATCCGATCTGACTCCTGCAACAGCCAATGAAAAGAGAGAGCGCGAAAGAAGGAAATATAGCAAGTAAACAAAGAAAAAAGATGAATAATGACTCGTGTGGAGCAGAGCTTTTTAATGAGCAAAGTTTAATGCACAATCGAGTTTATATATGTTTAAAACTCTAAAGTATACCAAACTGATCACATTTTTAAATCCATGATCCTCACTTAAACATGTTTACCTGCTACTTCTTTAGTGCGTCAGCGCAAACGGCAGAGAAAACAGCAGCAGCAGCTCCATGTTTGTTTATTTGGGTCTCCTAGTAATGGGAGAACACGAGAGTTCACAAGTTCTCGTGAGTTCCTTTCAGTTCAGCAGCAGCTGAACAGTTGAGCAGTGTGTGATCCCTAATCGTTTAGTGTGGATCACCAATATTTCAGTCGCCCAAAAAAAAATCTGCAGCCGCTCCCGGCTTATTACAGTTAACTAAAACCATCACTAAAACAAACCTGCCGTGAGAAATTATGCTCATCAACTGTAATAACAATATAAACTTTTTCAAAAACTAAATCACAACTAATGTTCACTGCAGTATTCTCTATAATGAGAATTTTTTTTGTCTTCAGTGCGTGAACGAGAGTTTAGATGTGGACCCCTTTGGTGTTTGTCTTTTTAAGGGTGTTTTCTCATAGTTCAAGTGAACTATAAAGAGGACTCGGTTCTCTTTTTGGTCCTTTTAGCACAGGTGAGATCTCAGACCACAACTCCATCAGACCGGAGCGCTCGTGAAGTGGCAGCGTTCTCTGATAAAAGTAACTTTTCAGGTGGTGAGGGGAACCACCAGACACGCCTGCTGCTCTCCTATTGGCCATGCTGAAACGATTGGCTGATGCACATCGTGCAAAATTGGAAAAATGACCCTGCGTTTCTGCTGCAGTGGGTTTTGGTTTTTCTGTGCTCATCACTGAACTCTACCTAGCGAAAATCCACGTCTGCAATGAAAAGAATGCAAAATTTTGAAAAAGGCAGCGGTGAATTTTTATTCATTCAGCTTTCAGTGTGAAAGCCACTGAAAGCTTTGTGTTGCATGTGTGCCCAGCATCAGCCTTTAACACAGTAAAATCACGTTATTGCTTTAATATGTCAGGTCTGCTGTCTTATGATGAGAACACAGCAGGCAATATCCTGAGTAGAACCTTATAAATGATCCTCAATGGTCTGTTTTTTCCTGCTGAAGTACTGGAAGACTGACTGTGTGTGTACAGTGAGCCTCGGACTGGGGGCTGTTTTGTTTACAGTGCACAAATCGGTCGAACCACAAAACCTATTACAAACGAACCGAACTGAGACCAACTCTAGAGGTGGTTTTGTGGCCGTTTAGAGGGGTCTCAATTCGTTTGACGTGTCCGCATATGCACAATAAACCATGACTCAGTGGTCTCAGTCCACTCCAGACACTGAAATGGTCCAAGTGTGAAAGCGTGTTAAGAAAAGCTCAAGCTGAGCCGAGCTCAGTCTGCTGTTGTATTCATTTTGTTCTACTCCTTATCAGATACCTATCATAGCATTCATCATAATACTAAAACTGTAACTGAAATTAAATAAAAATTTAATTAAAAAAACAAACTAAAATTATGAATAGACCCATAAAACCAAAATGAAAAACGAAATAAATAACTAATGAAAACTTCAGAGCTATAATGACGTGTGTGTGTGTGTGTGTGTGTGTGTGTGTGTGATTTTTTTCATTAAAGTTAATTTTCTGTACTATTTGTATGTGTACGCATGTTTGCATGTATATAAAATAACAAAATATAACGCGCAACAGTAATTTTTTATTTTTTTTTTCCCCTCCCCCTCCAGGTGCCCCCTCCCCAAGGCAGCATGGTGATGCACATCCGCCCCCCCACCACTGGCCCCTTCCCCAACCCCATCCAGCGGCCTGTAATGCAGGTAAACAAGGCCGTCATCATCCGCTCCCCTCCCTACCCCAGCCCGGGCCGTGAGCCGCCCCACTCCACCCCCCCTTCTAACCCCGAGACCGCACCCAAAGGGGCTGAGGAGGGCACGAAGGTGAGCCACCCACTGTAAATGTAGGTAATTTTCATTTAATCCACTTCTCTTTCTGTTCTTTTACCTTTTGCATTTACTTTTTGTAGCTGGAGTGAAAATACTCCGAGTGTGAAATAAATGTATAATAATGTAATAATGTAAGTTTTATCTTTTTTGAAAAAAACGCACGACGGCTGCACAATGTGTCTGAAATACCTAATTTTAGTTGTATATTGATTGTTGTGTACATGCTGTGGTTGCAAAATGCTTTCAAAACAGGTGGTTGATGTGACGAGATCGGTCAGCATGATTTTGACCAAAATAATTAATCAAAACTAACAAACTTATCTGGAGCTGTGATTGGTCAGGATGCTGACACTGACTGGTTAGAGGGTTTCTTTGCAGCCTTCCTCGATGTTGGTACTGCAAGAACTAATATAAGAATAATGATTAACAAAAGGATATATTGTGCAGCCTGAACTGCAGCTGTTTTGTTAGAAACATCTCTGTACACTGGCTGAATTTTCACATCTTAGTTTTTTTGTTTTTTTTAATGAAGTTTGGTATTAAAATTAGTGCTCTTAATTTTTTTGAAGGACAGTTATTTTTTTTTTAACTTGGAAAAAGAAAAACTGGCTTTTTTGCTGCAACCTGCATTTAAAATAAATTTCATTTTTGTTGTTTCAGCATCATTAAAATTAGCATTTGTTCTTTTAAAGGACAGAAAATGCATTCATACAAATGCAATAAAACCATGATATTTTGCAATAAGCATCTGTGAACACTTTTTTTATTTTTGTTTTTTTTCCCTTTTCTTTCATGGAGATTAATTAATCTTAGTCTTCTTGTTCTTTTAAGGGAGAACACATCCTAAAAATAAAAAAATTTAAAAAAAAAATGTAATTTTCAGTTTTTGTTCATACATTTCAACATAAATTAAATGAGCATTGGTGTTCTTTGGAAGGGCAAAAAGCAATTTTTATCTTTTAAAATCTTTTTTAAAGGTCAGGTACAATTTTAAAAGATACAAAAACTTATAAAATTTTATATATATATTGTGTGTGTGTGTGTGTGTGTGTGTATATAAATG
>JAILXH010272245.1:38394-52138 GCA_023558415.1 Piaractus mesopotamicus | reverse complement strand
AAAAAAAAAAACCTCTCAAGTAGACTTGTGTCCAAAAACTAATATTTTACCCAAATAAACCACATAAGACAATATTATTATTCATAACAATCATCATAATAATATTAATATTAGATAGAGGCAATATAATATAATATAATATAATATAATACAATACAATATAATATAATATAATATAATATAATATAATATAATATAATATAATATGTAAAAATGAATAGATATATGTGAAAAATTTCTAGAAAAAGACTAACAAAAACATACATGTTAATTACTGTAGGAACCAGATATTCACGTTTGTTGTAAAGCTTTTCGGTCATGCGTTTTCAAGATACACATGTATAGTCATTTAGCCTAAGACTCATGACTGTCAATGGAACAAAAGTCCTGGGGCTTTTGGAGATTTTGTCAGCATTGTATTTCTACTAGACCTTCTTGAACGGTAGTCCAATGTTCATGTCTTAATATGTTATACATGCCATATGTTATAGTTTATATACCTACCATAACACGTAAATGCATTTGTATAGACATGAGTATATATGCCAGCAGCACTGTTACATAGGTAGATAATGCCATATTTTTTACTGCATCCATATATCAGTTGCACATATTATTAACATGTTAATTGAGTAGTCTTTTAATGTGATTATGTATTTAGAAATGTATATGAATTCTAATCAGCCATGTATAAAAAGGTAAGCTAAGGGCTAGGGGCAGCATAGTCCAATGACATTATTAGTGCTCATTATAATTACTAGGTATTTAATGAGATTGGGTTGGTATGCATTAATTCATTTCATTTTGTTTGAAAAATTGGGGAATAAACAATTCTCAATGATACCAAGTTATTGATTGCAAACAGCAGTAAAAGTCCAGATAAAACCTAAATCCAATTTAGTCAATCTTTGTTGAGTTTAAAGAAAAATATCACAAGAAACACAAAACAAACCTCTGACGACAGTGCCATATATCAACGCACAGGAAGCCTAGCTATTCTAATGACGTTATTAGAGCACTCCACCTGGAGGTCAGCACAAGGGCTCTGACCCAGTGGTGTACTCAAGCATGGCATTTCTCCTACTTATAATTCATTTTTCCTCTCTCCAAAGCCAACAGTGATTGGCACTGAGAGACATAATGAGGGACTGTGCATTTTACCTCGTCCTTATACTTTCAAAGAATATCTAGGTTAATGATCACACTTCAAATGCTACCATAATATGATTCATAATAAAAAGGTGAATGTGTGACTTTTACTAATTCTAAAACCATTTAAAGACCTTGACTGAATACAGATGAAGAGAACTGAATGCTCATCGGAGCCTTCTACTTCAAGACTCCAAGCTAAGTCAGCCCTTCACTCACTGTGGGTTTATTCAGGGAAAGAAAGGGGGAAAATAACCCTCAGGGGAAGCATTAGAAATAACAAGAAAACAAGCTCCTTCTACAAAATTCTTCTCTGTACCTGTCAGTGTTTTCCCTTCGGACCACTTTCAGCATCATAAACATCTTAACAGGGCCCAGCTCCCTCGGGAGCTGCCGAGTGTTTCCTATGGGGGACTGGGGCTCAGGAGCTGCGCTCTTATTGCAACCAGGTGGCCATGTTAAAAAGCACTGGCCAACCATAAATGTCCCATAAACTGCAAGTGGCACCTCCAGAGGTGGACAGGGTCACTGCACCTGTCTGTGGCCTGAGCTTCAACGTTTTCCTCTCCCACGTCCCTCCTCCCTCTCCCTCTCCTTCTCTAGAGATCTTAAAGCCTTGTTAATATAGTTTTATTCTCATTTATAAAATGGTGAAATCTTGAAGAAAATGAATTTAAAATGCCTTATTTTATGAAACAGCATCAGAACTAATATCTTAACTAATGGACAGATTAACACAGATTTTTTTAAATCTCTGTCCCAACATAACCTATTTATTGAATTATATGTTCTTAATATTTTTGATCTAAGGAAATGCACATACATACATTTTTCCTCTGTATGGGTAACTATCTGCATGGCATGTGTGCATGGATGCTGGGGTGAAGGGGCAACGGTAGGGTTTTAATTGGTACACAGGTTGTGTAAGTGTCTGGACATGGGGCCACACTGCTTTGATCTAACTTGAAAGGAGCTAATTGATCTCTTTGTTCCACTCACTTGTAGCTGTCCAGTAGAAAAAAGGAAAGAGAATAAGCACAAAAAAGTTGTACTGGGAAAAAGAATGTACTGAAAAATGACAAACTAACTGAGAGGAGTTGGAAGTGAGTGAAGTTGGGGAGAGTTCCTCATCTCTTGAGTCTCAGGGAGAGAGCGAGGGAGAGAGACAGAAAGAGAAAGAGAGCAAGAGGGCGAGGGACAGAGAGAGAGAGAAAGAGAGAGAGAGCAAACACTTAGGACAACGAGCAAAAGAAGAAAGGGAGAGATCACCTCACGCCTAGCCCCATTGCTTGTCAATTACTCTAATGTGCTTCATATGGCTGAGGCATTCTGTTGAAGGGAGGGGGGGTGAGAGAGAAAGAGAGAGAGAGAGAGAGAAAGAAAGACAGAGAGAGAGAGAGACCCCATGGAGTGAAAGGACTTGCCTGGCCCTTTGATATGGCTCAGTTCTTCTCTCTCTCTCCAGGTCCAGACATGATGGTTTTCATCTCCATCTCCCCCCAGAGTCCAGTTTGAGCTTGTTAAGGAAGAAGTGCGATGAAGACCACTCATTTAACCTACCCCCTGACAAAACCGCAATGGTACACTCCCCTCCAACATGACACAACAGAACAGAGTGAAATAAATAGAGCTGTACTTATGACACACAACCAAACATTAAGCAGCAGCATAAATTATCATTTGTCAAGATCTCTGACCAACTCCCACTTTAATACCATTACAGAATGCTTTATCTGCTAATACAGGCCTTTTTGGTCAACTTTAACCCTCCCAAGTGGCCCATGACATAGCTATATGCCATTAAATGCTTCTTTTTACATGTTGTTTATTTATTATTGATTCTCACTCGTAGCTCTTCAAAACAAGCAAAGAAATTCTGGTGAAAGTGTGGATTCTAGACTTACAGCACTGTTTAAAGTATGGAATCATTGTTTTCAATAATATGGAAATAATTTTTGTGCTGTAAAATAAATTTTGTTGCAGGTACATGTATAAAATGATTATAATATGTTGCTATTACTCTACAACTTCATAAGTTTCAACTAATTAGATAAAAGCTGTAGAAAATGAGAACTTCCAGATGTGTTCAATAGGATGAACAGAGCTGTGTACGATTAAATGTCTGAGAAAGCATCATTGAGAATGATGATATAATAAAATTAACAACCAAAACAATATTTGAAAAGTGTTGATCAAAGCTTAAGACAGTAAACTCATCAAGATTTACTGTAAACAAATAATTACACTATATTATGTATTATTTTATAATTTCTTGATGTTTCCAAAAAAAAAAAAAAATGTCGATACAGTATGTAAATCAAATGTAAATGCAATTCATTTACATAACTAATTACACAATGATTTACCAAATAACCCACTAAGTAACTAAGCCATTATGTAAATATGTAATTACTGTTGAATAATTATACAATGTAAATCAAATGTATAGTAAAGAGACAATTAAAAATCTACAAGTCTAAGGGTTAACGAAAGCCTTTCGTCTGCAAAAAAAACATCATGGCTCATATGTGATAAAACCTTGTAATTCTAAAAGTTTGAGAGGCTCATCATTGCAGTTTAACTTATTGTCATTGACAAGTATTTGTGTTTTTCCATGTTGTCTGCGTACTCAGGTTTGAACAAGGAATCCAAAAGAGAACCCATGTGCCCTGCGATGGATGGCTCCCTGTTCTCCTCTCTGCACTGAAAGCAGATGAGTAGACGAGCAGCCTGGGACAGTGCAAGAGGGCCTGTCTTTTCCCTTCACACAGTCAAGCTTCTTTCATGTCACTCTGTCTCTCTCAATCCCTCCAGGCCAAGGAGGGAGAGAAATGGAGAGAGCAGAGAAAGAGAGAGTGAGAGAGAGGCATTCAGAAACGTCCATTCCAGGTCAGAACGCTAGACTGTGACTACTCTGTCTAAGCAGTCTGTAAGCATGTATTGCTACTTATTATGTGATGCTCAAGCACTATGTACGGAGGCGAAGCTTTGATGGGTGCTGTTGGTGTACGGCATCCATGGTCAACAATGTAGACAATCCCTAGAATAGTTCTTTTATCATTATTATAAAATAATAACATACACTGACATGTTGAAAAAATATAAAGTTGCTGGCTATTTTTTTGCTTTTTAAAATGTTCTAGAAACGTATCATTCTCTGTTTTTCGCTGCTCAGTAGGATGATTTTTAATACATTTTCAAACATTAATTGACAAAGCAACCCCCATATAATTCAAATTCTGATGAGCAATATTGGAATGCAGCTGGACAACAGCAACTAGATGAGTAACTGGTTCCTAATAACACTCATTCTATTGACAGAGCATGTCCCATATGTACACACTTTACACGTATGAGCTCTATTTACTTATTGAAACTTGAAGCATATTATTAAAGACCCACTGCATGCAAAAATATGGTTTTAAGTGGTTAACTCCTCTGGGATGGCACAGTCTTTCTCAGCCACTTTAGTTTTGTATGTCACAAATGAGCGTGAAGCTACAGTCCAGTATACCCAAATATGCTAATGAGGGGATTATGATGTGGCAACTGGACATTTTAGATAACTGTAGTTAACTAAAACAAATGAATTATGGCGCTATTTAATAATTTTGACAGTGTCAAATTTATATTCCACATCTATCTGAATAGCTGTCAAATATGTTGTTTAGAACTATCCTTGTAGCAGGTAGCAGTAGCTTTGCACTTCCTGCACTGCCAATGGCAATATGTAACACGGCTCATGTATATGTGACAGTACGCAATTTCACTATGCTTATGTTTACAAGTTTACAGTTAGTACCCATGCGCAGGAAAGGCAGACGCTGCCCGTGAGTATGATCTCTTGGTTTGGACAAACATTTGAGACCTTGCCTTTTTAATTTGCAGACATTTTGATGTACACCAAAAATGTGAGTTGCTTAATTATAAGCTGGATGGAAAACTGTTAAACTTAAGTGGCCCCACTGCACATCTCCTATCATCACAAAACAGCTAAACTCTCCACTTTAGATGAACATCCATTCACACGCACACAGCTACTCACACACTAAAGTTTCAAACCAAAGAGAACTTGGATTACTCCTTCTTGTCATTTTCTGTATTTTCATTTTACGATGCGGTCTCAGAATATCGTCATTATATTCTCCACCAGAAAGCCATAGCGGGGACAAAAGTAAAACCATATGAGGCAAGTCTAAAGAGCCAGTGTTGCTGGTCATGGCTGTGGGGGGCCGCTGCAATACTTTAAATGATTCTGCTTCCATGTTGTACATGGGCCCTGAGAACTCTGCTACTTCAGCAACAACTGTATGAACAACTGGAACTTTAACTTTGGGTTATGAAATACAAGTAGGAAGGTTGACAAAACAATGACATTTTAATGTATCTGTGCATAAAGTGTGTTAGATGCTAAAAGAGGAGGGTGTGAAGGGTGGACAGGTACGGAACAGAACAGGTCCTTTTGGCTCTCAGGGTATGTGTCCAGTGTAAATGCAACATTAGGATGTGGCTCGGCAAAGCTGCAAGTGGACACGTACTACAAAACATGAGTATATCCTCCTTCTGGAGGTCACAACATTTATGCAATTAATACTTTTATCTTTTTTGAATAATCATTAACTCAGCGTAGTATGAATCATTACACTAATACTTTCCAAAATATTGATAAGGTTAAACTTTTTAGGACAGATTAGGTTGTTGAGTACCACTTGCACTCAACACCATTTTAAATTTTAGAGATAAACAGGTGTGTTTAAATATATGAGCTTTTGCCAGCGTCACTCCATGTTACACAAGAACATCTAAAATACAGAACCAGTGTTTAATTTATTATTCATTCAATTATCATGCAAACACCACCTGCCTACTGATTGGGAAAATGCACTGCATTGGCTGGATTAATCTGCATCTCTGCTCAACTTTTTTGAAGCTCTGCATCCCCCAAATCCAACGCATCAGATCTACCAGAGGGTGCTTTGGTATGTGTAATAAATGTATGTCTTGCCACTGATTTCAACAAGATCAATGCATTAATAGACCACACGTGCAAATGCATGGCAACTCGCAAAAATTATGGACTGAACCGGAGCTTCTGACTGAAAATGAATGGAATACGTCACAGTGCATTGCTGTGCTGGAGCAACGTGAGATAAGCATTTAAATGGAGAGCTCTGTCGGACCCATGCGGTGCATGATTCTTGTTGCACAAAGAAATCTGAAAAAGTTCAGCAGATTTCTACCTTATGTCAATGAGCCCAACCACCGCATTGCATTTGGGCAAGGATGGACTGGTCTTCATCACAAACGGCAAACATTAAACTTTCCTAGATGGAAGAGAGGGGATGGCTCCCTTACTCTTATATGAATCTAAAAGTTAAAATAATGAAAACATCTGGTTTTATACACAACTGTTGACAGTGAAGATTTGGAGCGAAGATGTTTGATTGGATGTAGTTTACATCACTCGAGCAGGAAGGCAAAATTTAAAACATACAGAGCTTGTAGGTTACTTGCTAAGATAGCTCGTGTGGGCAACAAAACAAAAATTGTAAGAGCATAAAAACATAAGCCTACATTTGACTGTAAGCTTTGGTGTAAGATTACATAAAAATACAAAACGACAAACACTGTTTACTGCCCCATATACGTTTGATGAAGAACCTTTCATTTTCATAACAGAAACAACATCATGCTCACCGGCTCTACTGATGATTAGTGTTACAAATGTCTACAAACGAGTGATTTCTAACAAATTAAGAGACTTTCTTATGTGGAAGATCCTGTATGGGTTGGTTTCTCATACTCTAACTGCTTTCATTAAGCAGAAAACAACTGAAAATATGTCCACTGGATCAGTGGCAGGAGGAGATGTTGTAATACCTAAGAGGAAAATGCCCTTTTGACAACTGTAATGTTATTCTTGAAATAATCAAGAATAACATTTCAGTATGTAAATTATTTTAACAGATCGCATTGTGCTTTACTTTATTTGTTGTCTCGTATTGCTGTATGAATCACTTATGTTTAATTAGTGCATTTGTCTTTCTCTACCAACCCTGGGACTACAGTTAAAACTTAGCCAAGCTGGCTAAATTGACACATTTACCTAAATGCTTATTACTGTGAATTGTCCCTGTAAATCTAAACCAAATAAACTAAGCTACATTCTTTTCCATTCTGTCTGTCTTTAGGGACAAACTGGAATCACCTCTTCTGTCGACAACAAGAGCAGGATAAGAGCAGAACTGAGATGAGCACAGCATTTATTAAAGGACTACTCCAGTGTATTTCAACCTAATCTCATCTGACATTTCTTTTAAAGCAACTGCCAACTGGCTTCTCTTTTAAGTGTGTTTGGATTCAACAGGTTTTCCATTCTAATACTAAGTATGGGGAAATACATTACAATTGCTGTATCCTATTCATGCAGGAGATAGAGATTAGGTTGTATCCTTATAAAGTCAAGGTGAATCGGAAATCATAACACATTTGCCTTCGTACTATGACATATTTCTGAGTGAAATGTGATATCAGATGAGGGTCTCTGAACTAGTTCAGTGTTTGATGATGGGAGTGGCAGGTAAAACATGATTTTATTAGTTAATATTATTTTCCTCCATTTGTTGGTGCATGTTGATTCAATCAAAGATCAGAAGATGTTTTAGGGGCAGTAGAAAGTCATTGTTTTGATGGAAAATTAGAGGAACATCTGGATTTGTCTTTTAAACAGTATGTTATGATGAACTGTTAGATGAAGAATGACCAGAGATATGAATTAACAAGGTAAATGAATGGTCAATTTTTAAATCAGGTTGAATTTAACATAGGCCAGTAAAGAGGCAAAGAAATGCGAAAACACACATTAACATTACCTCAGTGTTATAAAATATGATTTTTTTTTAGTTATGAAATGATATTTTTATGTTTGCTTAATCATTATAATGGCAATATGGCATCATTCACAAATTTAGATTCAATGACGTTGTTATTTTATACACAGTACAATAATAATCTATATAATGTAGATTGAAATCTTATAAAAACAGAACCCAAAAGGCATTTTAGTTTTTTGTTTATATTTAAAATATGCTTGGAACAGCTTCTTTTATTTGTTTTAAGAACAGCTTTTTCTTTTTATTATTATCATATTTTGCAGTTTCCTTTTAATTATTTGAAAGTTTGAATTTGAATTTGACTTTTATATTAGGATCAATTTATATATGTATCTGCAACTAAACTGTTCATATGTTCTTGGAAAAAAAACATCGATTTCAAACTTTAATTCTAAACTTTTGAATGTTAGTGTATCCTGCAAGGAATCATGACTGCACAGGTTAACTATTTAACATACTCGTTTGATTCAGTATGATATTTCGGATGTTTTGCATTGTGTGATCAGGTGTACATTCTGTAATCAGTCCAACATATTTAATGCATTTTTAAGGACAATTACTAGTTAAATGTAAACAGGAAATGAGCCTCTCTTCAACAATGTATGTCTCAAAACAACTTCACTAAAAGCCTCAGCTATTTCACCGTTTACTAATGTCTTTAAAAGGTGCTAATATTAACCAATGCAAAGTAAAATAAACTAAACTCCTGGTGTTCTAAATCTGAATCATTTCTCAAAAATAATTTGTTTAATATGATGTAAAAATACTTTATGTGAATTAAAGTATTCTTATATTAATGCAATATCTAAAACTCACAAATTTTGAGTGAAAAAAGCTCCTTAAAAAAGACAAAACATTCAAAATGCTGTTATATGTCATGTCAGTGATGAAACATGAAATATCACACTGCAGTGACGTACATCATCATGAAAGTAATAAATTGCAATTTCTCTTATTCCATGATTGACGAGCATGTTCTTTGTATGACTAAGTGGCTGAGTTTGTGGCCGACTGTGGTGAACTTATGGCCCACTGCTATTATGTTACTTGGGGTAATAAACTAGTAGTACATCTTTGTGATGATTTACCATGTTTCAGACAAAAGTCCCACAGCGTTGATACATCAGCTAAAAGCCTGCTGTAGGTCTAACAGCGTTAGACACTCTTCTATCTCCATGCACAGTACTGCATCTACTTTAATACGCAGAACTCAACAAAAAACAAACTGGATTTAAATTAAGAGGGCATGTGAGGGAAGAAAATGTGACAAATATTTAAAAATATAATACAACTGTTGTCTAACACATCATTAAAAATAATAATAAAAAACAAACAAACAGAAAAAAAACATCCTTTGTGAAGGTCTTACAGTTACACAGTGTATTGAAAGCGGAATCATTTTTCAATTCTGCAATGTTGCAAACAATGTTTCTTTTAATTCTTTATTTAAACTCTTTATCTATGTAAGGTAGCACCAGGCTGAGAATACATTTTGCCTAAATTTGTAAAAATAAAGATGGTAAAGCTTAAAGTTTTTTTTTTTTTTACTGGAACCATACGTCAAAGCCAAGAATCGTTAAGGGAATTTTATTTTTTAAAGTCAAATTGCAATTGGTATTGTGACAACCTTAATACATGTTTTCAAAACAACAACAACAACAACAAAAAGGTGCCACAAAAAACTCTTTGAGATGCCACACAAGAACCAATATTAGTTTTTTTAAGGAACCATGTTTGAAAAAGAGATTTGTTAGTGTGAAGAACCCTTTAAAGGTCTGTAAATGTAAAACTAATTTCTACACCAATTCCAGGGTTCTTCCTACACTCTTAAAAAAGATGGTTCTTCAAGGGTTCTTAAAAAGGAAATGGTTCTATTTAGAACCATATATTTTAGATAGAACCATTTTATGCTTAAATGGTTCTTTAGATTGATGGAGAATGTGTTGTATATGGTTCTATACAAACCTTTTTGAAAACAGTTCTATATAGCACAAATTATTAAATTATCTTTTACTGTTAAAAGCCTGACACCATATAAATAGAAGAATCTTTTATTCTTCTATGTAGAACCATTTTCAAAAAGGTTCTGTATAGAACCATATACAACACATTCTCCATCAAACTGAAGAACGATTTCACTGCGCAAAAAAACTATTTAAGCAAGAAATGGTTCTATAAGGAACTCACGGTTCTAAGTAATCCTTGAAGAACCATCTTTTTTAAGAGCGTAGAACTTCTACATTACGTTGAGGCTCTTTAAACTTCTTCATTCTCCCATATCTCATCTACAAAAATAGTTATCATAAGAAGCCTCCATTTAAAGGGTCTTTATGGAACCAAAATGCCTCTTCTAAAATGTTCATTCAAAGAACCCTTTCTGGCACCTTTAAAGCCTTTTAAGAGCGCACGTATAACAGAGAACAAAGGTTGAAAGCGTAATGTTATTAACCCTAATACAGAAAAACCTTTAAAACAAATACACAAACATTTATTTATAGCTCAACCAGGTAACAAATATAAATTAAAACAATAGATGTTACAAGATTACATTTTACATATTTGATTACTTGAGAACAACATGAGAATATTTTATATTATATAATATTTTATATTACTTTAGCATTTATGAAGGGTTTGGAAGTTTTAGACATTTTGGTGTGTGAAGTGAAAATGTTTGTTCTCCTGCATAAATCTGCATCTATTTATGCACAGCACACACTTCGTTTAGTGTGTTCACTTTAGCAGTATGTAGGTGTTAAAAACTCTTTTATTCTGAACTCTTAAATTCTCAAACTTATTAAGCCAGCAGGTCCTGGGTGTTTAAGGAATCTGATTTAATACACTGAAATACATTACAATACAAATTAATCAGTAATCAGTAATAAGCGCACCAAACCAGAAAGTATGGGTGGAAGTAGAAACAGTCCAGACCATTGAGTGGTCAATCACAAAAAAATACATGTCGTCACTTAAATCTAAACTCTAAAATCACATGACATCACTCAGAATATGCTTTCCTGAGCATTTTTACGATACTGTCAGGTGGTAAAGAACACTGATTCATACAAAGAGAGGGTTTGGGTTTAGTGCAATGTAGTTTATGAAAAGGTGAATAAAAATCATTGTATTCATAGCTTTTGATAGCAGTTTTTAAATGTGGCACTAAATGTCTTCTTCCTTTATTTTCTTCTTCCTAATTTGTCTGTTTCAACTTATCACATCTCAGAAAAACTAAATATCATGATGCATACTATGTATCCTAAAAATGTCTTGAAGTACAGTGTGTGCATATTCTTGCCGTTTTACCACTAATGTAGAGAAAAAGGTAAAACTCCTATCCAGTGTAGGACAAGACATAGAAACTGGACTAAAGACCTGATGGAACGTGATGATGTTGCAAGTGAACTTTCTCACTGTTGTCATTTCTGGCTTGTTGATAGAGCAGCTCAGAACAGGCCTCGTATCTCTCACAAAGTCACTAGGTCCATCAATGATAGGCAGCAGCACTGTGCTCAATGTTGAAGGAGTATGCATACTGCAAAATAGCAAGCAGAGAACACACAATGAGTCTTAAAAGACATGCTTTAACCAGCCCTGAATACACTTAAAGCCTGTGATGCCATATGTTCTGCGTATAGCAGAAGGCACTGATTTGGCAGACTGTATTATAGTGATGTACTAGAGCACTAGAGCAGTCTGGATAAGAGTGACTTACAATTTAATCATATTACAGATGAATGTAGCATTAGGAGTCTTGCCAGGGATTCGTACTGGTGTAGCATAGTATTAACCACAATGCTACACCACCCAACCCCTGCTACTATAATCTCATCCTAAACATGGCCCTCATTTCTGGGGCAAAATGGAAGATTTGAAGTCAATTATCAATACTTAAAATGTAAGTTTTATCCTATTATTTATATACGAAGTAAAATTAAATGACCATAAATCACTGCATTGGATGAAGTACATTCTGTCTCATTTCACTCATGAGGCTCTTTAGTTTACAGACTTTGCTCAGATTAGTAGTGTTTTCAGTCAGAATGGTCACTTTCCCTAATGTTGTGATACATCTACTATTGAACTGAATGTACTGCTTTTTAAAAGTACCAATTAAAATCACAGGTAAAATGAAAAGAATCCTAATTTTAAGCTTTACTTACATTTATTATACTGTATATGATTTTTCAATTGCTGTACAGTTATTAATATGTATGTTTTATCCTCTGTTAGCATGTCTGCTGTTTATGCATTTCCTTTCCCTTAAAATGTAACAATTCAGTCACCAACAACACTGCACTCCAAAAACAGTAAGAGATTAATGTTCTGGTACAGACTGTCAATCACTGGTTTTCTCACTGTAACCGCAATCCCGTAGCAGAGGTTATTTGTCAGTTAGCTGAACTGAAACTTTGATAATATAAGAATTTGTGTCCTGTTTCAGGGCAAAGGCCACTGGGCTGAGAGTTAAAAGATAAACTTGTCTGCATCAGCATGCATGTGTTGCACATTGGCGCCATCAAGTGTATCTAAATATAAAACACAGGACTGCATTGTCAGAGCACAGCTACAGAAAACAAGAGAAAATAGCTGCATTTAGACAAACAGTCTGTTCAGGTTTTTCTTTGTTGTATATGATTTGAAAACAGCAAACAAATCCAAATATGGACAACTCTGATTCATATACAAATGTTTCAAACTGTAACATGCTGATACTGTGCCTTAACACATACATTTGATAGAACTCTAAAACCTGAAACCTGAAGTCTATGTTCAGCTTAACAATGTGCATCATTATTTTAACAGCCCTTATCCAAAATATTTCTTGTATTTCCATTTTTCCATGTGGTCCACTTATGATATTCGTTTTATGTACCAAAAACAGTCATAATTAATTTTACATGACCATTTTCCAGCCTCTCTTTACCCCTTACAATGAAACAGCTTGTTTTTGTTACTGTGCATTTAAGACTGATACATGTAAATCACTTCTTTCCTGATTGGCTGCCCTGCCCTGCATTGTGCCTCATTCAAAAAGCAGTGCTAGCTGAAACACTCTTTATGACTTTAGCATGAATTGGAGGATCTAAACTGCTGTAGGGTGAATAGGTGTAATGTATGTAAATGCATTGGTTTTTGTGACATCACAAAAAATGTTTTTGCAGTTTAGTTTCCATGTATGGACTGTATGGACTGGGAAGATACTTTAAAAAAAAAAAAAAAAAAACCTTTAAAATGTTTGCATACTTCATCAAATATTTTTATTGCAATATTGAAAATTTAGTTTTTAGTGATATAGGCCCTTTAATTATTTTTTTCTATATTTTCATATTGTGTAAGTACTTCAAAACATCAAATGCAACTGAGGGCTATACACAATTAGGCATAAGATTGTGCATTTCCCAGACTAGCTCCACACCTCTGGAACTCTGGAACTCTCTCCCTTCTCATATTCAGCAGTCTAATTCTCTGTCCTCATTTAAATCCAACCTTAAAACACATCTGTTCTGTCTTGCATGTAAGCTTCCTCTATGCTAAACTATTACAGCTCATGTCAGCTCATCATCTGTGCTGCGAATATGTTTCTCTGTCTCTGCTGTGTGATCTGTTTGTATGTTGTTATGTATATGTTTCTTGTGCCACTAATTGTAATCTGTAAATGTCTCTGGGTCCTAGCTAAACGCTATACAAATGCCATATAT
>JAILXH010272245.1:23453-38384 GCA_023558415.1 Piaractus mesopotamicus | reverse complement strand
TTGTTATGTATATGTTTCTTGTGCCACTAATTGTAATCTGTAAATGTCTCTGGGTCCTAGCTAAACGCTATACAAACGCCATATATTATTATTATTATTATTATTATTATTATTGTTAAATGAATCATAGTTGTTTGCAGTCATCATTCAGACACCTTCATATTTTAAAGTACAATGGAAGACTGCATCAGACATACATGCAGACATTAACGTCACTCTTACTTTCTCATGTCCCCTTATGTACCATTTTTGTCTGCAGGCTTTTCCTGCTGTTGCTTTTGTACACATATGGCACTGCACAGCTACCTAGCTTTTAAGAGCCATTAGTATTAGAACTAGCACAGTATGTTTTGCTGACACTGCCTGTAGTATTTCAAGAGAAGATGCAGAAACAGAGGGGTACGCGCTTTCTGAAAAAAAGTGCCACTGGATGTAACTGTTACTCCTGCACTGACATCTAGTGGACATCAACTGAATTACAGTTGTACTGGAAATGCTGTTAGAAAATCCATCAGATGCGTAATTGCTTACCTAAATAAATGATAACCTACAAATGAACTGGCTATGTGAAAATGGTTACATAGCTCATCTCAGTTTACACAAAGGGTCTTTTACATATTGCATTACGAATTCATTTATGCCATAACAACCTTACTTTTTTAAACTATTCATCAAAATGATCTATACATCAAGGTGATCTTAATGAAAAAAACAAAAATAAATAAATTGCCAAAATTGCACATATAATCCATACTTGCTCATGTTGTTCATTATCTGACCTGTGAGCCAAAACAGAATTTTCTGTGTATTTGCTGTGTACATGTGTACACAACATAGTGCGCAATAAACCATTCACAGTATTTATGGGGTTCCTGCATTCTGTCATTTGCAGGAGGCAAGAAAATGCCCTTACTAAATGCTCCTAAAAACTCAGTTTGTCCATCTCAAATTTCTTACTGTAGCTTTGAAATCTGTACTGTCAGGATTTATATTGATTCTAGTTAGCAGCTGCTAAAAACAAAAATATCTGTGCAAGATGTCATTCAGACTCAAGGCACTAGGTGATGCTGGAGGATCATAAAAGCATCACAAATACAGGCGAGGAACACACACCCACACACAAACTATCATCTACCTGAAGCAAAACTGTAAGTTCCACCAACATGTCACATGTCACGCAATGCATAGTTATAATAAAAAGTCACGCATGGCATCAGGAATGAATAAACAAGAATATGAGAAAGAGCGAGAGAGAGAAAGAGAGAGAGAGAGAGAGAGAGAGAGAGAGAGAGAGAGAGAGAGAGAGAGAGAGAGGGAGAGAGAATGATGGATGCAGGGCGGTGTTGTGGGGGAGAGCATGTATCACTGTCTGCCATTTTTACACAGGCCCATGACAGAACAGTGACATGCGGAACATGGGCGGCAGGCTGCGAGATGAGCAAAGCTTCATTTCCTGTTCCTGCTCGGTGCAGGTGAAAATATGTGACATGTTGTCTTCATTAATTCTTCCTCCATTTGAATATCACCCTCTCTCTATTGCTCCAGCTCTGTTATTGGCCACACACACATACATGTACACAAAACGCACTGTGCTTTACTGGTACTTTGAGCCAGTAAATTAAAGCTGGCTTTGAAAGCTTACACTAAGTAATGTTAATATACTGTCTTAATGCCTCTTATTCAAATCGTACATAATCTACTGTAAATGCCATACAATTACATGCAATTCTACAACACAATATTCACACTAGAGCACACAACTGTGGCATGGCCTCATACACACACACAAACAGGCACACGCACATGCTGAAAATCATTACCCTGCCTTCAATAACAACATTTTTCAGCTGTGCAAACTACATAAAGACGTCAGCTCAAATCGCTAACTAATTAACACTTAAAAAGACACAAATTAGATATGCGTGGCTAAAAGCAATTATAATCTCCACAAGTTTTGTGAGTCATTTGGGAAATGAAAAGAATGCCTAATTGCTGGAACCAACGTCTTCGACAAAAAAATGGCTTTAGCGATGCCTGTTAGAAAATGGCCTTATCTACAAGCCTGACGGTGATTACTGCAGTTTTCTGCAATTACTTGTGCATATGTTTAATGTCACAAAGATGCCTTTCTTTAATGAATGTCTTTTTAATAGAATTAGCAGTCAGTCAGTTATGATGTGCATCAAGAGCCCAGCTAGAGCAGTTAGCATCCAGGGACTAATGCAGGAACACATTCAGATTCTTTACAGAAGCCTACTGTACATTCTAACATTTTAACAAGCTAACCTGTGCATTTCCTTAAAGACAGAAATTACATTGACATTTTTTTTTTTATTCTGATGAAAATTATCATCTCAATTTATAGAATTTCACCATCAATTATAAAACACATACAATCATATACAATTCTACGTGCTATTTCTGATGTACGCAAGGCTGGACGATGAATGCATTTGTACTGGAGTCTGCAACTCGGCTTCATGCTGTAAAATCTTCCACAGTGCTCAGTGACCATGCAAGTGGAAGAGTGGCTAAAATGCAAGCATTTGACAGCACACGAGTGAGGCAGAGAGAACAACATCGCCAGGCCAAGATGCAGCTGAGGCACAATAGCCATGGACGCCCGCATGCGCTCTCTAATTATCGGGGCAAATGCTGCGACTTCATCGCCGACAGCCCTCGCTTCACCATTAATCTTGCGCTGTCGCCCACTTCACTAAGCCCTGTGCCGTTACACTATCTCTGCTCCCTTTCATCAGCCGAGCTGCCGTTAGGCTGTAATTAATGAATCCTCCAGCCCCTCTCTCCCTGCCACCCCCCACCCACTTGTGCTGGGTCTGCTGCTCCTAATCACAATCTGAGCTGGACGAGGAGGAAAGACCACCATGATGGTTGTGGCAGACAGACAGGTCTCAAAACTATTGTGTTTTGAGCTTTTGCATTTAGCTTCACTGGCAGTCAAAACTGTTTTTTTCTTTGGTTGGATCACTGATACACATTGAAAAATGAATGCAATTACAGGAAACAGACAAATAAGAGAATTATCAGTATTTTGTAGGTCCTTCTCTAGCTTTGATGTCCATCTCACACCTCTCTGTCATACTTTCATAAAGTTTTTAACCCCTCAAGTCCCAGTCACACCAAGCTGATGAGGAAGAACCAGCTCAAACTAAGAGCAACTAATTGCCATCTGTCAGCTCACCATCACCTCCCATCTCCAGTGAAAATTTGCACTCGAACACACAACAAAGACTACAGCCAATGGCTGACACACATAATTAATGCACCTGCATGAAAGAGGACGACTATCCATAGCACAGCTACAGGAGTCTGTAAAACTACAACTACAATATACAAGGTGAAGAATGAATTGTCTTACAAGCATTTTATGTCTTATGTTTAGGCTAAACCCAGAGTGAAAGTGAAAGTAAACCACCATCAGCTCAATGCTGGGTGAGTAAAAAAGTAAATGTTTGTACATTAAACAGTAAAATAACACATGCATGTTTATAATCATACCACATACATAATAAAGATAATAAATTACAGACATTCAAACTGCAAAAATAGGTAATGCCCATCAAAGCATGCTCAATCAGCCAAAAAAGAGCTAAGAAACCAAGTAGAGCCAACAGTGCAGGACACACCATACAAACTACAGGCAATGGCTGGCCACCACTGCTCACTGATCTACTGTCTGACCGTCGGCTTGGTGTGTCGGCCCTTAAATGGCCAGGACCTTCTGGCGGGTCCAAACTTTTATCATACACTTGTATAACCTAAGAATAACTCACCCACATCATACTGTGGTCTATGTAATCCATGTACTGAATAATATGTCTTGGAATGTAATAAGCTGGGATTTTAAAAGTTGTCTTTTTTTAAGGATTTGCTTCCCATGCATTCTTTCAGGCCATAATGGTTGGAATACATTTCCCAATGTAGTGGCACACATTTATTTTGCATCATGTTGTTAAAATGTCCAAGTGGTTTTGTAGTTTTCCTCCTTTAAGTGACCAGAAGATGCAGGTGTATTAAAAATAGTTGCCTAACATCAGCATATGGTGTGCATATTCTTTTTTCAATGCCAGTGTAATTTTTATGTTTTGGAAGAACTATAAAAGGAGGTCTGTTGAGGATTATTCTTACCTGAACTGATAAACTTTTGTTTTTGTTGTTTATTTTTGTTTTTGTTATTGTTGTTTTAGTTGTTGATATAGTTACTTTCAAAGTACCTCTCTATATCCCTATCTGTTATGTAGATGTCTGAACTGCACTGTAGTTTAGCTGCTCATGCGATGCTGCTACGACGTGACAGGATACAGTACAGAGCCCTAACAGATTGCACTGGGAGAGAAGACACTCTCCTCAGCTGAAAGCTAACTGCAACTGTTCATCTTGCACACACTGTCCACTGGCCTATCAGCTACTGGCAGCTCTGATACAAAGATATCTCACTAATGAGGATGAGAGAAAGGAAATGGGATGGAGGAGCAGACGCATGAACACACATTCACACACACAGCCTTGAAACATACTGCAGAAATAAAGTAACACAAGTTAACAGGCCCAATCGAACACACAGGACTCAAACTTTGACCCAAAAGCAAATTTCAGATCAAATACCAAATAGGAATTATTACAGAATTATGATATCTTTGCTTATATTTCGAAAGTACTTTAGCATGCGCATTGAGTGGAAGCATTAAAAACATGTGACTATAAAGTCTACTAGTTATCTGTAGCCACAGAACCATGTATTCATATAACTATACAGCTATCTATAACCATATGATCACGAACAGCCTGGGTTTTCCTCATGTCCCTCTAAAGCAGCTGGAACTTTTTGAATCTCTTTCCAAACAGTCATGACTGTGAGAGCAGGTCTTCCCAGGCTTGGTTTTATTAAGACTGAAAAGGCCTTTTGCCTATCTAAAGCTCTTAATTACCCCACCCGGGACCGCACGCTTTGCATTGTTGGCCCTGGATGGGCATGCCACCCGAGCGTTACGGCCTCTACTTACTTCCTCCTCGATCTCTGGCGGGGATTTGATGGTAATGCCCATTAAATTGACCGACTGCGTCTGGAATTTAAAGCAGAAAAAAAGAAAGACAGATGAAAAAAGAAGTAAGAGCAGAGAAGAAACATTGCTGTGTAGCCCCATGGCTAAGTAAGTATGCTTAAGATCTTTAATCCTGTCATTCTCTCTCCCTCTCTCAAGAGCAGGGTTTTTGCGAGTCTAGCCAGAAGTCCTGATCTGAGCCAGCTCTGTCTGGCCACATTCATTCATCATCAACCAGGGCCTCTGTGCTGTTGGTGAAGTGTTACTGCGGTTACAGACCTGACTCTGGACCGTTGCTTAACTGCGCTTACGCATCGGGAACAAGATTGTGGTGTGAACAAGATTGATTCAGGATCAATTAATATATCTGATCTACAGTGATATCAGAGCAATCATCGCACTTTACATAGCACTCTACACCAAAAATAAGGGTAACACACCATCATAATTGAACAACCCAAACAAGTGAACATGGACTGACAATATATTAAGCAATTTTAAGACACAATTTTACTATGTAATGACGAATAACCAAAATGACTGGCACTTTCAGTGTAAGAGTATTCAAAAGGCACTTACGTCTCTGACTTTGGGAGCAAACCTTTCAGAAATCATAAAGGGCACATCATCAATTGCTGCAAAGAAAAGAAACATATCATTACAAAAGGAGCCAAATCAACACATAAAACCCTACAATATTACACAAAAAGTCATCTTCCAAATGTGCACTTCACCACTCATCACAGCACAATAGACTATGAAAATGCATTTGACTGGATGTAATAGTGCAAAATGGCAGAACGTTCAAAATCCTAGGATCCCCTTGAAACCCGCTCAGACAAAGCGAGATGAAAGCCTTTTTTTTATTTTAAATTCGGCACTGTACTTGAGTTCCTCTCCCTCTCCCTCCCTCTCTCCCCTCCCCCTTTCTCCGTTAATTACTCTTGATTATTCCTGATCCTGTCTTGTCAGAGAGACGTTCAGCTCTAAAAACAAAGCGCCTCGCGCACTCGTCAAAGAAGAAGGGGAAAAGAGAGAGACAAAACATTTGCCGGATATCAATTTGCATGAAAATAAGCCTGAATGTTGGGCTCTCAGAAAGAGAAGGCGAGAGAAGAAGAAAAAGAGAGAGAGAATGAGTGAGAGAGAGAGAGAGGTGGATTGAAAAGAGGACTTGCCAAGAGCGCGGTGGTATAATTAGCATTCTACCAAACAAACGAGCTTCAACAGAGCTATAATTAAGCAGGCCTGTAATTAAGTGTATGCCCTTTATCATAATGATCATGGTTAAAGCGCCTTTGATGGCTGCCAGTGGGTTATTAACGGCGTAACCCCACGCCACACGGCGCCCCCGCTAGAATCAGGGTGTCATGACTGTCAGGCTAAAGAGTGCCCCTTTGTTTATCAAATACATTAGAGCCCAAATTAACACAGGGTGACGCGGCCACACAATAGCTCCCATTGACTGCTCCGAAGAAAAATGTCCAGCCTACCAAGAAGCCGAAAAGCGTCCAACTTGGTGCCAGGAAAAGTGGTCGGGGGCTTGCGTCGGGTGGAGGCACACAGCCACCCGCAGTGCACCGTGCCTGCTGGCAGAGGAAGAGGATGTCGTAAAAGGTCGGAGGGATCTTCCCATGAGTCACCCGAATACTGACGCTATGAATGTTGCAGGGGAAGATGCTGAGAATATCTACGGCACTGCAGTACTGTTTCATCACTTTGGCACAGCTGAATGTTTTTTTTGTCATCAAATGTGGTTAAACGGCAGAGCAGAGCCAGGAGTGTATGTCATCTTTAAAATGACTTAAAAATATCTTTAAAATGACCTTTTTTATGGTCAATTGAATGGCTCCCATGGATCAGGTCAGACAGGTTAAACAAGAACACAGTGAGCCGTCTTCAAGAGTTTCTGCATTGGCCTAGGATGTAATCCCACCCCCTCCATGCATACAGATCTTCTGGAAATCACCTTTAGAATAAATGAATAGGGCTGTGTGTATTACCCGGCTTTAGAATGGTCCATTGAATGGCTACATGTGCTGAGAGCCTCCCTAGCTAGCAGGGTTCAGGTGATTGAGCTGAGGATGGTGATGGCTTGTTTAGGTCCATAAAGCCGAGTGAATAAACACAAGCGCTGCACAGGTGAACCGCGGCACAATGTGAAAGAGATAGGCGGGAGAGAGCCACATTTGAATCAATATGCCTTAATGGTGTGGCAGCAGGCGGTGAGGCTTTGATGAATCAAGTACGCAGGCAACGGGCACAGGCAGGAGTTGAAGGCCAGAGCGCTCCCTTATATTGTCCGAGGATCACACTTTCAATCAGATTGCCCTTAGTATTCACCTACCATTCATTGCAGCCCTCTCACAACACACACATACATTGTAAGAAACATTCAAGCTCTAGGCAGGACACATAGCCAATCCTGAAGGGAGAGAAATGGATGCAAGTTTGGGGTCGTGTTGAGGCGGAGCGCTCGAGCAGTGTTTGTCCAGACTGCATCTGCCAAGGCCGAGGCCGTAAAGATAAAAAATTGAGTGAAGCCCACTCTCCCACATCTACTCAAACACACCAAGCTGGAGTCCGCCATCCTGATGGATGTCCTCTCGCATGGATGGATGGACTGGACATTACATGAGATCAGACTGGCTAAATATTAAATATTTCAGCAATGAAAAAGTTAGCCCTTAGATGTTGAAAGTTATTCCTATTGTTTAGCTTTACTATTTATATGTGATTACTAGGGCTGGGAAACAAGCGTGCAATTGCATTATTTTGTGTAGTTAATTGCGATTAATCACATTGAACTTGTTTGCTCAAGTTTGACCCTAAAGAAAGATGTTTGGGCGAGTGGACAAAGTAAGCTTCACCTGAATGCATTTATTACTTTCAATTATTCAGTAACGTTATTTTCATCGTGTTCAAATGAACCGGAACATGTGATTTCCACAGGGCAAACACGATTTCCAATTTACACCACTGGCATCATGTTCCAACCAATGATCATATCATATCATATATCATGATCGTGCAATCCTAACCCCCTATTCACTCTCACTCTCGTTCACACAGCTTGTGGACTGTTGGGGTAAAAAAAAAGTCTCCAAGGGAAGGGGCCTCTCAGGTCACAGGCAATACCTTTTTTAGGGGCCAAAATGTGAAAAGTAAAACTGGGCAATACGCTTAAAAAAAAAATTGAGTTTGAAGATAAATCTCAACTCACCAATTTCGACTAGCTATTTTTTCGTTTATTCAACTTCTGTTAATTATAAGTTCTGCTTACTGACATTCTGTTGTCAGCACTAAAAGAAATATTTAGTTGACAAAAAAACGTTTGTTATGCTAAGAAGTACTAGTCAAAATGGGACTAAAACAAACTAGCTAAAACTCATACTCATGGAGTCATACCAACTTTTCTACTGTCACATCTGTATTACATTTACAGCATTTGGCAGATGCTTTTATCCAGAGTAATGTAAGGTTTTAATCATGTCACGGAAGGAGGTGAATGTGGAGCTAGGCATCTTGCTCAAGGACTCTTTCTGATGTTGCATGTTGTTCTGGAGTATGACATTTTTAAGGATATTTGCCTAATCAACATTTTAAGTTAGATTTTTTTTTTTTTAACAGTCCATCATGCAAAATTTAAAACTCCATAATGTACAAATATCAAAAGTCACATGGCCTGTCTTTAGCATGTCAATATCTGTACTTAGCGCACAGAGTGTAATTCATATATACTGCATTAAATTAAATGATTGATGTAGTGAAGCAGGTAACACTGCTGCAGACTGCATGATAAATTAGGTTTCGATTCTCTGCTCACCAAAGAGAGTTCTTAACCATAATTAACATAGTTGACACAATTAAACCTGTATGCCGTTCTGGATAAATGTAATGTCGATATGAAAGGACAAAAGTTAGTATGACTCAATGAGTTCTTACTAGTTGTACTTCTTAGGACAACAAATATTCTTATGTTAGCTCATCCATATATTTCTTTTAGTGCTGACAACAGAATGTCTGTCAGTGTTACCAATTATTTACAGAAGTTGAGTAAACAAGAAAATTAGTGGAAATTGATTTATTTTGTTGTGTAAACTTGTAGGTAGTGTCAACCTTTGTAGTTAGTTACATTTAATTTACATTCTGTATGAAGAGGTTCAAATTTCTGATTTTTCAAACAAACAAGGGTTTTTTTCAGAATACAGAATAAGACTGTATTCACAACTTTAAATTCAATTCAAATCAACACAAATGTGGCATTGATTGAAAGCTTACAATCTCTCCTCTGACAGAATTTCTCTACTGGTTTTGATGAGCTATGAGCGAAATAATTAAAATTAAATTACACCATGTTGTTGTCATCACCGTCAATAACGACAGCTTCTAAGGATAAGGCAGGATGTGCAACAGGAATAAACAAACGTCCAGCAATTTTTGACATATGATCCAAGCTCTGTATTTGATAATGGTACAGGAGTACTATGTCAGTGCTAAGCAGTGTTTCTAATTGCTGATTAGTGCAGTGGACTGAGAGCAGGGATTGGTTAGTGGGTGAGTGATGGGGATGTCTGGTGCAGAGTGTGTGCGTGGGCTGTGTGGATCATGCCCTTATTAATGGCGGTGTCAGGTGTGGTGAGAAATGCAGGCATTGTCATGCCCAGAGCCCACGGCTGCAGACGAATAGCTGCTTCAGGTTGGGAAGAGTTCCCCTACACACTGCTGCGAGCTCCAATCCCTCACACTTCTATTGCCGGATGCACTGTCACCCAGAAGTTCTGCCAGCCGCAGTCAGCGCACACATGTCCACTGAACTCTAAAGGCCCTGTTGCACGCATGCGTGCTGTTTCATCCACTCACACACACAAACACACACACTCTCACAGATTTATATGCAGGCTAATGCTAAGAGACTAACGGATGGAGGGCTCAGCCAAGCAGTGCAGCACACTTCATGAAAGGAGAAACCACAAGACTGCAGAAAGGAAAAAATGCAGCACTAGAGTAAAGAAGCAAAATGTGAGAAATTCAGTGAACATTAAATCAATGTAACTCTGTAAGCTGCTTCAATATCCAAAACATAAAAACAACCATTTGATTTATACCTTATAATGGGAATTTGAATCATATGGTAATGCACAGAGTCAGTGGGAATACTCGAGGCAAAAAAAAAAAACTAGTCTAATTCACAGCATTCAGTCTGGTTATGTAAATAGGAAGACTGAAAAGGAAAGAGAGCACACAGGAAAGAAAGGCTAAACGTGATTAAAAGTTTCTTATGAGCTTACATCCATCGTGACCGAGTTTCAGGAAAATGCTAAGCCTGCAAAAGTGATTGCTTGCAATTCTCTGAGCATTCAGGGCCTTCCCTCATGCTCACCTTTGCACCTTAGCCCACACAATTAAATCTCCTCTCACCCACTGCTTTCCACTACCAACACACAGCCAAAACACTGGAGTGAAACAGAAGACTTGTTTGACTTATTATAGCAGCAGGTCATGCATAAAGGACAATGGTGCAAGTGGATGTGAAATCTGGAGAAGCTAGTCGGGGGGAGGCCCAGTGGGGATGCCCAGAAGATGAGGCTCCTTCTTGAGGGTTTTGCAAAAGAAAAGGTTGCAAAGAGAACCTCCTTTATGATCCCCACCAAAAAAAATAGTTCTGGCCTTTTTCTTGTCCTTCGCCTGCAGTCACGTATGCTGCCTGAAGACATCTCAGAGACATATTGTCGTTTATTTTGTCGCCTGGGCCTGCCATCTGTGCCATTCCGATAGAGGCGGCTCTGGTGGTGCCTGAGCATGGGGGTCTGCCCATGCCCCCCCCAAGCCCCCCACACCCCAAAAGCTCAGCCTGGTCATTAGTCAAATTGCCTAATGAGAGAGAATACAAATGGCCCCCTGCCCTGACAGGAGGAGTTTTGGAGGTGTCAGCGCTCCTGACCCGTGCTATGAGAACAGATGATGGCTCGCTGCTATTTTTGGCTCTCTTTTAATGACTCTGCTACTGTCCTCACCACTCTTCTTATCTCTCCTTTTTTCATGCTTTATTCTTCAACCACTGGAAATTGATCAGACTGTTTTCAGAATTTCTCTGAAGCACTTGCATTTTTATAGGACAAAAAAAAATATATATTACTTCTTGTGTAGCAATATACAACACATCCTCCATGATGGATATTATACACTACTACTACTACTACTACTACTACTACTAATAATAATAATAATAATAATAATAATAGTAATAATAATAATGATAATGATTAGAGATGGAATATTGGAATTGATGGATATGAGCCAATATCTGCAAAAAATGCTGGATCAGATTTCAGAGAGAAAGAATCTGATTTAATCCCCGAACAAATCTATCCTGAAATACCACACACTCACATTGTGTGATGCTGTTAGCTGTGTATTCCTTCCTGAGGAATAGCAGAGGGTTTGTGTAGTTTGAGAATGATAGCCTACTTTTATACACTCATCTTAAGAGGAATACTTTAATTTAGAATAACTCATTTAAAGCTTAGTAGTTTTTAAAGAAGAAATATTAGACTGTATTGGTATCAGAGATGATCATGTCATCTCTAATAATAAAAACACAAGTGATAAAGAATTCTATAAAAACTAATAGTCATCAGTTGTAGGTAATTGTAGCATACTTAGATACACAGAGAAGAATCATTTTCTGAACTATACAGGGCATTTTGCCTCTATTGAAGAACCCCTATACAACCCCCCTTTTTATTTTTTATTTGAGTGCTCGTAATCAACACTGAGCAGTTAAGACTGCATTCATACTCTAAAACTCTTGGATCACATGGACAGCTTCATGTAGAGAACATGAATATATAAAGTATCAGTCTACCGTTTAAGCATTACAACACGTGCATTAAGCATAAATGAACACAGAAATGACTTAAGTTAAAGACAAAAATGAACAAACTCCCAAGCAAGAGAGCGAGAGAGAGAGAGGGAGGGAGAGAGGGAGAAAGAGAGAGAGGAGGGGGAAGAGGAAGAAAATGAGAGAATATTTAGTGAGAGAAGAGGTGTTATTTTTCCATCTGGGTGACAAGCGGCCCTTGAAATCTGGTAGTGGGTTGGGCGCCAGCACGTAGTACCCACTGGGCCCCGCTTCATCAGTCTTCCAGAGAGAGGGAAGAGCCAACAGCACCTACTGCGCTCTGGCAAGCAGAGAGAGAATGCTTAAGAGCTCTGTGATCCCCATCTCCCATAACCTGTCCCCATGCAAGGGGCCAGGACACAACAGTGCTAAATAAACCAACACCAGATGAGAAGGTATGATGAAGCGCTCTTTAGGAAACTCCAAAGGAAATCAAGAAGAAAAATAATCAAGTTAAAAAAGGAATTCGGATACTAGACTGATATTGTGATATAAATGTATAAAGTTCATGAATTTGTGCTTCTTGAATGTAGTATTCTATGCTAAAAGAATGTCTTACAAACTTGACATGGCTTGTTTTGACTGGACTGTTTTGTTCTATTTTATAAAGTACTGAGTATTGTAAATGTTCACGTTAACGCTAAAGAAATTTGCTAATAGTTAACCGTCACACGTAAAAAGGTACAGACATACTGCTGACCTCATCAGCCGATGGATACTAAATTTTAAATAAATCAGTAGAGCATTTGAAGTTAGAAGGAAGACGACCACATAACTAATAATTGTTACTTTTTTCCAGAGTCATTAAAGTAATCAGTACCAGCTAGGATACATGCGGAAAGTGATAGCAGTGAAATGCTGGCCAACTGGGCTACAGCTGTGTGTGTTGCTGCTGTGCTGAGGCCTGAGTCTCTCTGAATAAATGGGCTAGGCCTCGGCGGAGCGTGCGTGAGCTGCAGAGCTGGCAGCCGAGCCACTGCTAAATTGCGTGTGCCGGATGGGCTGCAGCAGAAGGCACAATTACACCAAATCCCCTCTTAATTAGCGGTTCTGTGGGCATGCTAACTCGCCACGATGGGGCCGAGAGGGGAGGGTGGAACGTGCAAACAAACACACACAGCAGACAGAGTGGCAACTGGAAGTGAGAAAGTGGCGGCAGGGTCAGATGGTTAGGGTTGCGTTTTGAACTATGACCTATATATTCTAAGAATTGTTCTTTCGCTAACATGGCACGGCTAAACCTGAACTACAACTTACGGCCACCTGCCACACTGCACACTAAGCATGACAGGCCCTCACTGGACCTGCTCAGTGGCTGTAGAGTGTTATTAAGTTTTCGGTGTCGGGTGTAACACACCGATGCAAAGCGACACTTCGGCCTGGTGAGTAATGACGCATGCCAGGACCGAGGCAGGAGGGATGACAGCCAAAGATGCCTCGTTGGCAGCCACCAGCCCAGCCATCGGTCCATTCATCATCCCCTAAAACCAATCCACCAATGCCTCGCTGCCATTCCTCATTAATTATGCTAATCAGCGCGGCATTGCGCTCATCCTGACACCAGACTCAATAGACGTGCAGTTCAGATGTGCCACTCATTGCTAAATCTGGCCACTCTGGCTGTGACAGGGGGCAGTGAGGACCCCCACAACTAAGGTTTTATCAACTAGACATAGCAATTTAAACACAGACATGGGCGAGTTGCAACTTTGATTAGGCAACTGCACAGACTTTGCAGAGTTAGTCTCAAATAGCTACACTTCCAATGAGCTTTAAAGTTAGCCCACTTTGCATGATATCCCTAGAGAACCTCTTTAAATAACCACTGCTTGTTTGTGCTTAGCTTCAGCAATTCATTTAAAATTACTTCCATTGCTACTGTGTGTGTTCTATGTGTTTCTATCTATACACACTTGATTAATATTTAAATATACAGATTTACATGCTACCTTAAGTGGGACCAAAGCATCAGGGATGTTCATGAATTATGGCATACGACGAATACATTGCACAATGTTGTTGTAAGAGAAGAACCTTTTTCACAGTTCCATGGGCTTTGGGAACCTGGCTATTGTTTCAAAAAGTAAAGTGCTGATACAGTTACAACAGTGAGAGCCCATACTTTGGAAAAGAAAAGCAGGCACTCTTTAGAAACAGCCTTCGGGAAGCTCACTTGCCCCTCATTTGAAATGGCTCCATTTCCCAGAATCTCATTGTGAGGTTAAATCACACTATATATTAGGAGCTCATTAATTACCAACTTAACGAGTCAGCAGACCCATTAAAAGATCTTTAAGGGCATATTTGATCATAAATCTCCTTAAACTATATTTAATGGCTGGATTTCGGGGAAATATTTTTATCAAGTTCTAATTAGATGTGTGATAACAAAGGCCGCTGAACATGAGGGCAATGGGAAGGCTGAGACAGGCCCATCCATTGAGGGCAGCCATGTTTGATAGGCTGGAGACTAATGGGGGAACAGATCTTTTTCTGGGCCGGGAGATGGACGGGTGAGGAATGATGCTCCAGACTGCGATTAGGCCCATAGGCACAAGGCTCTCATTAGTCTTAGGCTCCAGTTTATTAGCCTCCTCGAAAGTTAGGCACAGATTTACTAAGACCATTAGTACATTTCTGAATTCTTGGCATGGGCAAAAGCAAATGTCAACGAAGGCGTCAGATATCATGACAGCTCACTTGATGTGATGTTTATTTTCCAACATGGTGTTAGAATAAAATCGGGCCTCAGGCCATAATATATAGACACACAAAACATACTGAAGAGGAATTAAGGAGTGAAAACAAATTAATTTTCTGTCAACAAACACTTATATAGAAGAGAAGAGGTAAAGAGTCTTTAAAAAAAAAAATTTGAGTGAAAATACACTGTTACCTAGTGACACAGCTTCATGAGTATTTGCTAATGTGGAAATTCACGTAACCCAAAGCAACTTTTCAACC
>JAILXH010272243.1:1664-14660 GCA_023558415.1 Piaractus mesopotamicus | reverse complement strand
TTTTTTTTATCTCTTAGCAACAGTTGCTATGTCAAAATACTAACTTAAATAATGACTGTTGACTAATATTGAGTTTCTAAATAATTTTGAGACAGATAGTAATTATTTCCAGATAATCCATTATTTTACCATAGCAAGTCAATATTTTGAGAAAAATAAGTCATTTTGTCGACAAAGTAAGTCAGTATTAAAAAAAGTCCTTATTTAAACATAATCAAATTTTTGATAAAAAAAAAAAAAAGACTATTTTGAAATGCTTGCTAAGTGAAAATTTTGAGAGACTGCTGCCAGAAACAGAGAAGGAAAAAAATTAGGTGCTTTTTTCTCTTCTTGCTTTTCCTTTATTTGGGCTAATGGTAGTTCTAAACATTTCTAAAGCAGAATGGAGGGTGTTCTAAAAGCAAATATTGCCTTAGAACTGAATGTTAAAGGTAGTTTTGTGATATACGCTGAATATACTGCTTTTATAACATTCAAAGGACTGGAGCTATACAGACTTCACAGTACAAACAAGGCAACACGACCACCATTCACATGCACTTTTTATTCCAGCTTAAACTTCAAAACTTAGACAGTTTTACAGGTCAGTGAAGTTCGTTGGTGATTGTCAGTCACTAGTCACCAGCATATAGCTAAATAGCTAGCTAACGTTAGTTAATCTAGACTAGGAATCCTGCTTGACTAATCTGATTTTGATGATGACATCAAGCTACTTACATTAAATTAGCATGCTAATTTCTATGTTTACATTTAGGTAGAATTTAATGTGCATTTGTATCTGCAGTTGCATTTAATTTATACTCTGTTATTAACATCTTATACAGCTTTAGGTTTCCTTTGTCCACTACATGTGATTGAGAGGGTGAGAAATCATTGGATTCAGTTTCTCCTGGAAAAATATGCAATCCAAAAAGGTCCCACAAGGTAATATTTGAATTTTTTTGTTTTTTCAATAATAGAGAAAAATACTATAAAACTAACACTTATTGCATTACCCAATGGCTTGCAATTAAATTCATCCACATTTTTAATTAAATTATCTTGTGAACCTGGCTTTTAACTCACTCACTCGCTCACATTTAACAGGCTGAAGATTGAGAGGTGCTTTGCATGAAAAGCTGTATTCCAAAAGCTACGCTGTGGTCCTGGTGGGCCGCATTTCTAGACTGATACATTATTCTGGAAAAAAAAGATATTGCAAACAGCAATGAGCAGTGTCAGAAGTTAAAATTCACTGTGCGCTGACCTTGAAATTGAAATTACAGTATCATGTTAGTCGTTTTAACTAGTTTTAAAAAATGAATGTGGGTTAAATGTCTATTTCTTTTCACATTAAACATTATTTAAATGTTTTAATGAGATGATTGACCAGTACATTTAATAAGTTTTCAGGTTAGTGCAGAGTTCATGTGCATATCCAGAGTCCCTCTGCAATCAAAGTTCTTTGCTCAGCTTGATGAGTGTCATGACTAATGTGCACCTTTCAAAGCACATGTGAAGTGACTGGGAGAAAAATAAGTCATCTCGTGGTTCATGTATCTCAACTTTGTCCTAAATATTAGGCCTATGCATATAAAGTGGACTGTTTTTCCTTACAACTTTTAAAAACATGGAAGCTCCAAAGCTTTTGTATTCGAAAGGTTTCATTGCGAAATGCATTATTGACCGCTTTCAAGAATTTATTATTATTTTTTTTTTTGATATGTGTTGTTGGAAGTGGACAGATAAAAGAAATACCAGTTTTATATTATAATTAATGCTTTACTAGAGAAATAAAAATCAAAAGTCAGCTGTTATTCTTTTCAAAAACTTTATATCCAAAATTGTTACAAATGGATTTACAGCATTTTGGAATAAAACTCTTCATTTCAACCCCAGTGTAAACTTTAAATTGCCAGTGGCATTATCCTTTTTCTTCTCAGAATAGCAACAAACATACCCCAAGAACATGCATCCTCAAGTCTCAAGTACACCTATCTGAATGAAAATCAAGTCAAGTCAAGTCAAGTCAAGTCAAGTCAAGCTTTATTGTCATTTCAGCTACATATAAGTACACAGTGAAACGAAACAACATTCCTCCAGGACCATGAGGCAACACAGGAACACGGGTGCAAGACAATACAAAATACACAACGCAGACAATACAGTACAATGAATAAATGTGAAAAACTTACAATAAATACAGAACAGAACACAGGCAGTACATGGTACCGAGAGTATGTGGAGCTGTGCAAAGGAGGATGTAACATACTATGACATATTAGCAGCTTAACAGATAGCCTAGCATATATGAGCATAGCAGTCACTGAGGTCAAGTCAAGTCCAGTCAAGTCAAGAATCTTTTATTGTCATTCCATCTGTGTACAAGTACACAGTGAAGTGGAATTACGTTCCTCGGGACCAACATGGTGCAACATGAAACAAAATAAGACAGACAAAGTGCAAATGTGCAGACGTAAGTGTACAAATGTTCAACTAGAAACAATACAATAAATACGATAAATAAAGCAGACATTAGACGCAGTAAACAGACAGGACAGTGCAGCGCCGACAGAGCACTCATTTCTGAACATGAGGTAGTGAGGATAAGGTGCAGAGATATTTAACATGGTATGTGGGTATACGCAGTCAGATTATAACGTACGTGAGCACAGCAGTTACTGAGCTAGAAACATACAGTACTTCAGTTGAATACATTATTAGTATTAGCAGCAATGTTCCAGGTAGTGCAAGCAGAGCATCAAAAAGAGGTGTGTGTGAGTGTAAAGTATGTGTGTGAGGGGGTTTTCAGTTCTGTCTTCGACCTGATTGCTTGCAAAACAAAGCTGTTGCAGAGTCTGGCAGTGATGCTCCGGTATCTTCTGCCAGATGGCAGCAGTGATAAAAGTCCATGTGAGGGATGGATGGGGTAGTCCACAATGCTGGTGGCTTTGCGGATGCAGCGTGTGGTGTAAATGTCCATGATGGAGGGTAGCAACCAGAACATCAATGGTATACAGTATTTGGTTGATACAGTAATTCTAGCAGCTAACATTGTTGAAGTGAAATAAAATGTGCAAAAATGCAAGTATTCAGATCTACAGTCATATCACATCAAGTGTTTCAGTGAAATGCAGTAATTATATTTAAATACAGTGTTCCATAATTTGGAACTGCAAGAAGTGAGGAGTGAGTTAGTCCCATATTGTTATGTGTATGTGTGTGTGGGTGTCCTTCAGTTCAGTCCGTGCGAGTGGGAATCTGATGGCTTGTGGAACGAAACTGTTGCACAGTCTGGCTGTGAGGGCCCGAATGCTGCGGTACCTTCTTCCGGATGGCAGAAGAGAGAACAGGTTGTGTGAGGGGTGTGTGGGGTCAGTCACAATGCTAGTGGCTTTTCGGATGCAGCTTGTGGTGCAAATGTCCGTGATGGAGGGAAGAGATGATCTTTTCAGCTTTCCTCACTGTTCGCTGAAGGACCGTGCAGGCCGAGGCAGTGCAATTCCCAAGCCAGGCAGTAATGCAGCTGCTCAGGATGCTCTCTATAGTACCTCTGTATAAGGTGGTAAGGATGGTGGATGGGAGATGAGCTTTCCATAACTTCCGCAGGAAATAGATACGCTGCTGGGCTTTCTTGGTTATGGCAGAGCCTTTCCACCAAGCTGCTGTCTGCAGAAAGCTACAATGTGGACCTGTGGGAGACCTGTGTGGTGCAGGAGGAGGGGACCACAGAGTGCTATGAGTATGACAGCGTGCTCCGCCTCTCTCGTGACATCATGCTGGCCCGCATCCTCGTGTGTCTGTCGGACACCTTGGGCCCGTTGGGCCATCATTATCATCACCCCCGGACTAAAGCATGTGAAGAGCTGTCAGGGGGAAGGGGGGCTGGTGGGTGAAGCGTGGGTTGAAGATGATGGCAGGGATCCTTTGCTGCATAACTGGCACTGTGGGTCTCATCCCTGTTACCCACATGGCCCAGGACATAGTCAGGAAGTTCTATGACCATTCAATGCCGGAGGTGTTGCCTCGCTTCGAGTTTGGAGATGCGCTCTTTGTGGGCTGGGCCGCAGGGTTCCCCCATGTGGAGGCAGCGTTCCTATTCTTTGTCTCCTGCCTGGGGTCGGGCCATGCCGAGCCATGCATGGTGTACGACCGGTGCCAGGACAAGTGCCTGGCTGCCAGTGAACCTTCAGGAAATTACACAGAGTCTGCTTAACGGACCTTCAATGAGTACATCTACAGCTGTACCAGTTTTGGAGCATTGGACAGGACACAATTTTGCTTTTTTTTTTTAAATAGATTTTGAAAATATTCTTAACAGTTTATGGCTGAATGCTGGACTTCCCTCCATAAACAGCTACACTCACACCATTGTGTTTTTTCTTTGGCCAGTGCGGTGCAACAGTATGTATCTACCAGTATATGGTATGTCAGCACCAGTAATTTGTTTTTCTTTGATCACAAAGAATAATATGCTGAGGATATTACAAATGCTTACTATTATGAGGATAATATACTCTGATTTGTATTCATTTACTCTGCTCTTTAACGTTTCAAAAGTGTTAAATGTAACTAGAAATATGTTAAGTAACAGCCACATGCAAAAGTTCAGGCGCCCATGGTCAAATTATATTCTGCTTATTTTTTAAGTGAAAATAAGTTAACACATCCTCAACAGAGGACACACCTGCACATTTTAATGCGCAATCTCTGTTTATGTGTTAAATTTATCATGTTGGAAAAATAATGCATAAAATGTAGCCTGTGCAAACCTTTTGGCATGTTTTATGTTTATGTTTTGTTTTTTCCCATGTGTTAAACACAGCAGATACCTAGAAACTGTGCATTAAAATTTGCAGACAAATGGCATATTTAAGTTTGTTCCTTGTAGAGGATGCGTTCACTTAATAAAAAAACATGTAATTAGACCGGCGGTGTTCAAACTTTAAATGAATCAATACATTTTCTAGAGGCGGAAAGTAATGAATTACATTGACTCGCATTACTGCACTTGAGTACATTTTTCCTTGTAACGGTACTTTTTGAGTAGAATTGAATTGTAGTGCTTTCATTCTTACTTGTGTTCATTTGTAATATTTTAACTTGGCTATTTTATTCCAGAATAAAAATAAATTATGAGTGTATCTGGTCATAAACCAATTAGAAAAAGGCACAGTTAAATTTCAGTTCTGAAAGCCATTCAAAAAACAGAGCAAAACAAACCGGCTCCCAACACAACAGAGAGACGGCGGCGACCTAAAGAGGAGCAGCATTCAGGAGGAACAGCCTTCACCCAAACGTCATCTTTATTAGTTTTCAAAAGAACTGAAGAAAACAGTGTTTACTGAGTAATTTACATGATCATCTTTCAAGTCCTGTGACCTGGTTAAAATTAAGCCAAAATCAGGATGCCACAAAGGAAAAAAAGAGAGACAGCGAGTAAGCAAAAAAAGAGGGCAGGCAAATTCTGTCATTCTGGGCAGGTTTTTATCAGAAAACAGGTGAGCCGAAAGTGCCCCACTGTAAATATGTAAACTGTAACATGAGCTAAAGTTAGCTAGCTAGCAATTAGCTACATTTGTAGTTATTTTTAACACAAGTTGATAAAGAAGCACAGGATGTGATTCAGTGCAGCAAGTAAGGATTTTTAATAGCTAATGTAACGTAATGTTTCTGCAGTCACAGCCCAATGAGGGTCTGCCTCAGTCCAGCAGCTAACCTGTAAAGCACACACTGTTAGTTCCAGAAGCAGCCACAGCCACTGAGGGTGAGAGCAGCACCTCTTCCTTTACTGATGCAGCTGACATGAGACAAGGTGAGCTCACCAACTTCCAAGCAACAATTTGTTGAGCAGTTTCCATGAAAATTACAATAAATATATTTAAATGGTTTTAAAATGAATTACATTGATTGCTTTGAACACATACCGAGTTTAAGTCGAAATCTTACCAAACTACAGCAAGATTGATGATTCAAAGCACACTTACCTTGTTGATTGTCAGCTGACTGTCAAAAAAATACGGCATAATAAATATATCATATTTTTATCCTTTCCTTTAATATCTTAAGATGGGGGGTCTAGGCACACTTCTGAGCCTCAGATTTGGTGCTACGCCACTGTAAACAGTCACGAACTCTGCAGAGCCTTTCAGAGACTCTAAACTACTTTTTTGGTAACAGATAAACTAGGAAACCTTATTAGTCATTTAATCATGAAATGCACGTAGTTTAATGAAGACTTTGTGCCTTACACAGTACACAGTTCAGAGTGAATGAGTGATCAGTCTCAAAACATATTTCTCACGTAATTTCATGTTTTGCTTTAGTTTTGTCTGTACAGATTATTTCCAGCAATGCAGCCAAGTCAACTCAGAAACTTGTTTCAAAAAAATTGTTTCAGGTTGTGATTACAGCTATAAAAAAGTGACTCAATTACTCCAGTAGTTTTCCAATAAACTACATATTTACTCTTATTTGAGTAATATTCTTTTCCAATACTTTTACTTGCTCTCAAGTAAATTATAACAGTAACAGTACTTTTATTTAAGTCTGGATTTACTTTTTATACCTCTGACATTTTCTCTGTAGATTCCTATGCCGACTAAGCAAGACTGACAGAATGAACTGTTCCTTTTCTGAAAACAACAGTGGGCCTCATTCACCAATATGCTTCTTTTTTTTTTGCACCGTTGTCATGTTTTCTTCAGGCTAGAACTACAAAGCTTTGCAGGATCATAGAACTTATACAGGAATATTGTGTTTGTGCTTTTGAGACCAATTGCATATACAGTTTTTGTGTTTGTTTAAACACAGACTCACATAAATACTACATAAACACATATTAGCAACCACTGATGGAATAACATAGCAATCACCTAGCAAGACACCACCTTGGATGCCATAGCAAAGACCTAGCAACACCTTAGCAACTGCCTTGGATAACATAGCAATGGAATAGCTACACCTTAGCATCAAGCTGGGATATCATAGCAACAGCCTAGCAACACCTAAGGCCCCACTTGGGATGCTATAGCAAAGGTATAGCAATCAACTGGGATAACACAGCAACATCCCTGCAACACCTTAGAAACCACCTGGGATAACATAGCAACACACTAGAAACAATCTGGCATTCTTAAAATGGCCTAGCAACAGCTTAGCAACTACCTGGGATTTCATAGCAAATGCTTTGTCAAGCCAACTGTGTTCACAAACTTTCCACTTTTTTCGTTTTTTATTGTCTTCCTCTCAGTGCATTCATCTGGTGGTTTGCGCTCAATGTGATTGCAGTTTGCATCTCTGCATCCTGTGAAGCTTCGGTGAGTAATTAAATCCTGAAACATTTTGCACTGGAAAGTTATTAATGCTACAAAGCAAATGGAAGCTCACTTATCATTTTCATCCTAGGATATCTCCATCAAAGTACGACAGAGTGATCATACCATGGCCTATCCCTTGCTCTCCAATATCACCTTTTACGGTCTTCATCCTCTATATGAGTTTTCCATCTACAAAGGCGGACTGTGTATCTCCCTTATTTTTGCTGAGGGTATTGGTGTTCCAGTTCTGATTTGCACTGCTGCTGTTCTGTTCTATCATCATAAAACCAAGGGCAGAGTGTCATCCTTTGTTATTACTGTCCTCCTTTGTGATCTGTTAGAAATGCTTGTGAATCCATACATCATAGCGAAACTTGTCCAAAATGACTGGGATTCGGAACTGGGCAACATGTCATGGCATTATCAGATGTTATTATCTTTATGGTCAGGGTCAAGAATCTGTGGTGTTCACTTCCAGCAGATGGTAGTGCTAGAGAGCGTTTTTGCTCTGAGACATTCATTCAGCTTTGATTTGTCTCCTTTCTTGTCCACCCTACTCTTTGTCATTACATACTTTTGTATCTTCCTGTGTGAATTTTTCAGAGCGCCCGTGTTTCTGCTTTTGGGTCTGTCACCTTTGTTAGCTGTGACAGCTAACTTGTGGGTAACTACCTGTAGAACACCACGCATGAAAATCCACAACTCTTCTAGAACCAAAATGAAAGAATACATAATGTTATCTCTTGCCACATTCACAGTGATCCTATACTCGACTTTTCTCATTGAATACATTTTTCTACGTATTTGGAGCCTTTGGGCAATCTGCGTATGTCTTATGAGTTTGAGAGTGATCACTGACCCCTTTGTGTGTTTGCTGGCCTACAAGAAGAAACTCAAAGACCGCAATATTGACCAAATATCAGGTGAACAATCACCATAATCTTAACTCAGTGGTCTAAGGCCAAATCTCAAATGGCTCTTCACTCCCTATTTAGTGCGCTATGTAGGTTGTGAAAGAATGGCTACATGACAATGTTACACACCGAATTTCAGACTTTGCGACACATTTCTTTCAAAACAGGAGGATCTAACTGCTCATCATGTGGCCAAGATGGACAGGGATGCAGTCTCATTTCCTGCTCTAAAATGCAGGAGTGTGGCTAAAATAAGGCCCTGCCTGTGGACTAAAACTCCCATGAAAATGTGGGACAGTTTTTTATTTAAAAATTTAATTCATGATAAATCTCAATCTTTCAACTTCACTTTAAAGGAAATAAAAAAAAAAACATTGATAAAACATTGAAAAAAAGTAAGTATTATTTTCACAAGTTAAAATTTGAAGGTTAGGGTTTGAGACAGTCAGTACCCAACACAAAGCACCCTATAAGGAGGTATTATAACTATCTCAATTAATCATTTGGGTTTAAATAGGTCATAACATTATCCTTGAAAATATGTCTATAGTCTGATACATATTTTTTTTTAAGTGTTTTTTTATTGTGGCACCACAGTTTGAACTAATTCAGTAGAATCATCCACGTATACGTAACAAAAACTTTTTTAGGGAAGAAAGTAAAAATTAATGTTTGGAATATAAATTGGTTAGCATTCATATTAATAGAAGTTAAATGTCCCAACTGATGAAGTCTATCAGCAGTTTTTCAAGTTTAATTTGATTTGTAAGTTTGAAACACACCTGTTAAAAAACGTTGCAGTGTCTTGACTGACCAGGACACAGTGGATTGTAACACTCCTTTTCTATTCAATAGGATGGGCAAACAGGGCTCATGGAGACTAGAGAACACTTTGCATTTCTGCCTTTCACAAAAACAATGAACTCAAAATGCGCAGCTTAGTTTCTATATATGGACTGGAGAGTAAATGGTGTGTTCTGAAACTTAAAAAAAACATAAAAACATAAAAAACACAAGCCAGGAAAATTTGATGTTATATGAAATGAGTCCTTTACAATGTAGCTCAATAAATACTCTTATAAATATTACTTTGCAGACATGTTTTATTTTACTTTTACAATGTACCCCACCTACTGTTACCTACTGTAACAACAGAACTCTGTATTTCACATTAACTTGCTCATTTTGTGAGTAAGCAGTAGATTTGTACACCATTGTTATTTGTACACCATTGTTAAGTTTTTTATTGTTGTATCATAGCGTCATTAATTTTCAGGAAAAGTATTTCTTCCGAAGTGTACTTTTTTAAATCTATGTCAAACTTTCTCAATGATCTTCTTTCAGTTAGAAGGAAACCTTTTTTTAATTTGCAATCATTAAGACAATTGTTTTGTGCAAAAGATGTACATCTTGTGTTTTGAACTCTTGCATATATTTTATGTCTTGTGCTCAGTGTGAGTGTGGAAACTGCTTTCCTCCAAATGTTGCGTTATGTCAGTGAATACTGCTAAAAAATATTATCATGCTTACTTAAGACATCAAGATATACAAATAATGGACAGGGACCACAAAATACATTATAGATTATATATGATAAAGATGATTATTTCACAGATGATTTTTCAAATCATGTTACAGGATTCTAACTTTCCAGTCCATCAAATTTCTACCCTGCTAGAGCTGCCCCAGCCAACTGTAATGCTGTATTTACACGTTAGCATTAATAAAGATGTTGTCCCTGTTACCAGAGGAGTGCTCTGGCCATGTCAGTGTTTATTTAAAATGGGAGGATGCTCTGTAATATTTTGTTCTATAATACTGGGTGCTCCTGGACGTGTCAGTGAGACATTCGGTGTCCATGACTCCCAAAAGATCAACGTTTGGTTTATTTTGGCAGCCATTCATGGCAGAAGTAGTATTTGAAGTTAAAATGAAAGTCTCTGCTTAAAAAACTTTTCAAATATTCATCCAAAATTAACATTTTGCTTTTTTAACTATGTTGTCAAAAAACATGTTGTTCCTGTGATGTGTGAAATATTAGAACATTAACTGAAGTGATATTTCTTCATATTGTGATAAGTGGTTTTTGATGATTCATTAATCTGGCTCTTGTGCAAGGTTTTTTTTTTTTTGTCTCTTAACTCAGAATTTAGAATCAGTATGGATTATTCCAATAGTTTATTGGTCATATCTTACAGGAAATACCTTAAATATTAATTTGTTGTATTGTAGTCTCTACTGTTCCATCTCTAATTGTAATATGCTTCTAATTTACCATTAAACTTTACTTTTCTCCAGAATTCACTGCTTCATAACTCATATGATCCTATCTATGTTCTTTGCTCTCTTGCACTGACACATCTTAAAGCATAGACTAAATACTGAAAAGGCTGCCCTTCTGTTTCCCATGTGATATGCAGTTATCAGATGCTTTGTGCTCAGTGTGGTAGCTGTTTCACTTTCAGTGGTCTGCTGCTTTATCGAATACCATAAACATGTATGAAGAGATACAGTAATTTCTCACATGTTCTTTCACGCATGATTAAGGCATCAGACTGTTTTGCTTTCTAACTGACTTTTTAAATGCCTCCTGGATGGACTGGGGCTTTAAACACCAAACAAGCCAAGTATAAAACATAGTAGAAGCAGAAATACATTTAGTGTTAATATTACTAATAATATTAATATTACTACCCTGGTCCTAACCCTAACCATGGTACTAAACCTAATCCTAACCCCATCACTGTGGGGAATCAACTGACTTTTGTCAGTTTGTTAATAAATTGAACATCTATAGATAATCCATTGGGTGTTATCCAAGTAAAGTGAAAACAAAAACGCAGGTTTAATCTACATCTGACCTTGTCTTTGGTGTTCGATGACTACAGTGATACATTTAGTTATTTCAACAGTCTAGGATTGTATGAAGTGCTGTTTGTGTTTACATATAGTATTGTGAAAAAGTCAAAGACCACTCTTTGATAGATTTAATTTAAGGTCAAAACAACCATTAAGTACAAGTTATTTATTTTTCAGCATCTTGAAAAAAGCTAAAAAAATAAATTTAACAGAAAATGACACATAAAATTAAAATTTTTATCCTTTATTACAGCTTCTGTTCTTTTTAGTTTCTTGGGTCAATGAGTTGTTTTTTTTTTTTTTTTTCAAAGAAATTTGCAGGGAAAATTTCCACTCTTTCAAAGTTCAGTCTTAGAAGTTGGTTGCATTTTCTGCTTTTCATGATCCACAACATGTCAGTCCATATAACCTTACTCCACATCTCAGATGTCCAGTTTCTATGTTCTAGTGCAGATTTTCTTTTCTCAGTAATGGCTTCTTGGCAGCTACACATCCTTTCAGACCCATAGTATTGAGTTGCATTCTCACAGTGGAAGGATGGACAGAACACCTGTGGGTTTTCATATCTGAAGCAAGAGTGGAAGGTCTAAGCGCTGTTTATCTGATGGTGACAGTATTGGTGGTCTACCAGGCCTTGCACTTTGACTTTGCCCTTCTTCATGCAAGTTGATTATCTTATATCTAATCTCCTCAGGAATATCTTCTCTAGCCATTTTAGATGCACGTGAGAAAGAAATTTGCAAGGCAGTTAAGGTGTGTTAGGTGGTTGTGTGAATGTTACTGTCTGTTTAAAGGGGAACGTAATGTCAGTGACTCGTTTGAGAACAGCTTTTGTTGAAAGGACACAGCTGTATTTGGTTTTAAGATTGAACGATGGAGGAGTTAAAGTGGCAGTAAGTGGCACAAAAGTAGAGTGGATAAATTAAATACTGAGATTTGATATTATGCTTAGTGTTGGGGGCTTTTGTAAACACTTCTGTTAAATATGTTGTTTTATTTGTGACACTGAAAAATGAATAACTTGTACATAGTGGATGTTTTGACTGGATATTAAACAGGGTGATCTGTGACTTTTTCATAGTACTGTATGGTGCAGCCTCCAAAATGTAGCGTGCATTTGTTTGGTGGTTTGTGCTCAGTGTGGTAAATGTTTTCCTGTCAGAGGTCTTTTGCTTATGAAAGTAGCTTTAAATAAATTTTGAGGTCTCAGTACTGCTCATGATACAAAACCACAGCTCAGAAGATGATTAAGTTGATTATATATCATGTGCATATAGATGGTATCATTGTAACATCATAGCAACCATTTTTTCTCTAATGTGTGTCCTGGAAACTGTAGACACTGTACATGCCACAAACAAGTGCTGTTTATTAGCAGATTATTGGCAACAGGCTGCTGACTTGTAGCATTTTTCTGATATTTCTAGGACAGGGGGTGGGGAACTTATGGATTGGTTTGCAGGACAGTTCCCTGCTCAAACACACCACTTTAACCTAGAAACTAAATTATGAGTTAAATCATGTGCGCTCGAGCAGGACAGTCAACAAACTGCGCAGGATACCGGCCCCGCAGTTCCTTAGGAAAAGCAGCCCAGTTGCAGAACTAAATTGTCCAGAGAGAGTTTATTTAACCACGTTTTCTCTTGATTTCTGAAGCTTTGTACAGCATATAACCTCATGACTGCTTTGGAAATGAATTCAAAAGAAACACAGCCAAATACTATGCATTCTTGCATAGTAATTCCTCTTTAGATATCATGTATGATGCCCACACCTTGTCTTTGAATTAATATATGAAGTACTAGGATTTATATGTGTCAGTCACAGGGCTGTTTCTGGAGCCCTAAGCAGCACTGCAGGAACTATTGTGGCATTGGTGCTGAATAAGACACCAGAGAAGCCATGATATCACCTAAAGAAGTGAA
>JAILXH010272208.1:12665-24563 GCA_023558415.1 Piaractus mesopotamicus | reverse complement strand
TTTCATCATGTTTCAGAGATGCGAATATTGTGATAGCATCTTGCTCAAGGACTCTTTTTGGTGTAGCAGAGAATTGAACCCTAATCTGCCGAGACTGCTCTGCAGCTGCGTTACACACTAAACTACACCAGTCCCTGCATAATCAATCAATAAAATGCACCATTGATACATTAAATGCAGGATATATAAATTACACTCCATGTGCTACGTACAGATGTTGACATGCTAAACACAGGCAATGTGACTTTTGATATTTGTACATTATGAAGTGTTGCATGATAGACTGGATAAAAACTAATTTTTTTAAAAAAGTGGATTAAGCAAATATTCTCAGTGTGGTGGTTAACACTGCTGCCCATTACACAGCAGAGCAGGGTTCAGTTCCCCGCTTGAGTAAAACACCATGTTACATCTAAAAGAGTCCTTGAGTAAGATGCCTAGCACTACATTCATCTCTGTAACATGTTTAAAATCACTCTGGATAAAGAGCATCTACCAAATGCTGTAAATGTGATAAGAGAAAACAATCTTGACTAGTTATACTTCTCAGGAAAACAGTCCTTTGTTAGCTCAATTAACTAATTCTTGTAGTGTTGACAACAGAATGTCAGTCAGTGCAACTGATCATTTACAGAAGCTGAGTAAACCTGAAAAAGCTAGTAGCAATTGGCACTAAGATTTATTTTGTTGTGCAACCTCAAAATTCTTTAGAGTGTATGTTGTTATAATGTTACTTAGTCATATGTTTGTTTGAATACTATGGTCACATGCTGTTGGCTGAACTCAGCCGTACCAAATAACCAATGACGCGCCAAATCCTTCATATGATCAACTGCCTAAGAAGCACGACTCAGTTTGTTTTTCCTGTTGGATATATGTGACTCAGTAAATCAGTGTGGCTCTGTGCTTGAGCAGAGGAGATGGTGTATAACTGAGAAGACAGATGGCAAAGCTGCATCAACAGAACTGAAACCACTTACATAATTGCTCTTAGCATGAATGCCTTAAAGGCAAGGCTGTCTCCTTCTCAGGAGTGACTAATTCATTGTAAGTCTTCCAGAACAACCGTTTACTGGGGAAGCGAGGGGCCGTGTCGCGCCCCCAACACGCAAGTCCTGCTCAAAGAGCAGCGACGTGCTGAATCAAGCCCGGCCTGCCAAATCCTGCTGCGACCCCTCAGCCCGCCTCTGGCTCCGGGCCAGCAGAAAAGCAGCGCAAACCAGAGCGAGCCAGTCCCACCCCTGTGACCCTGACACACTCACCCACACGCGCTCCTACTTCCTCCGACTCTCTCTCTCTCTCTCTCTCTTTCTCACACGCACCCCATCTCTCTCACACTCCCCGCTCTTTCTCTTTCTGTTGATGTCTGACTCATGAACATACATGCTTTTAAAGTGATTCTCAGTAAATCAAACAAACTGATTCATCAACTTTTTTGAACATTTCCAATAAAGTTAATTATGTTCTTTCTGAAAATGTACCCTCTTAAAGCCACAATGTAAACAAGCACAAAGCTGCCTGTCTCTTTCTGTTATGTACTTCTGTTGTGCCAGGTCTGACACAGAGAGTAAAATAGCAGACATCAGTGTCACTCTCACTGTATGCAGGGGAGATGAGAATAAAGTTGATTTGACTGTTTTGTCCATTCACTGTAACGGACAGTTCAAAAGAATCGGTTTGACAGTTTGAATATAACTTCTTATCTCTACTCCCCTCTCCTGGTGTCGCTGCCACTTTCAGAGCAATTGCTATGCATTCACCAGTGCCCTCCTTGACCTGCTTGATTTCTACACCTGAAGCCTTTTCACAAATGATGCACTCTCAGGCTTGCAGTCTTCAATTGCACAAAGGACTGCAAGGCCGCAGGGTCCCATTTCTTATTTTAGTGTTCAAAGAAGGGCTCACGAGTGCTCTCTACGCGCAGCCTTTGGGAAAGAGCGCATTGATGCAGACTCGGCGGCCCCTTACACAAAATTTCTTTAGATACAAACTTTGACTAATCGGTGTGGAGGAGTTTGTTTACAGTTGCCTGACCAGCATGTTTAAAAAAGATGAGATTCATGTGTGCTATTCAAGTTTTAAAGCTAGAGCCCTTGATGACTCTTACCCAAGAACTCCTGCATGTTGTCGAAGTCAAGAAGCCTAATGATATCTGTGAAACAAAGAAATATATGTCTAATTTTTGGTTCATTTTTGTTTAATATAATGATCATACTTGTATTTCAACTCTACAAGTATTGTAGTAGTGCTTGTTATAGCTTAATGCTTAATGTTTGGGTTGGTAACAAAAAGGTTACATTCCTGAAACACCCAATGGAAAATGATCGAATCAGGACTTTTTCCCGTGTAAGCTGAGTAAGCTTTCTCTTTGGTTAGCACTTCAGGAGCTGGACTGAAGGCCTAATGCCTAAGGCCTAATCAGATTACCACAGACATAATTAGGAAGTGACAGTGGAATCGACCAGTTCCATTTTCATTTTCAATGGGTGGAATTTTGTGATAAACAAAGTCAGTCTAGGCCTTCTGGAAGTTCTAGGTACGTCACTGACTGCGAGTACGAATGGTAATCTGAGCCAGTTCGTTTCAGTCAGAGGGAAAACGCCAGCCACTCTATGTCAGGGCACTGAAAGAGTCACTGTGAAACTGCTAAATATATGTTACCCACTTCAAATAGACATTGAATATCTTTTACAACCTTAAAATATCCATGTTTAATTAAGAACAGCTAATAGATATTGTCATGTCACGACGTGAATCACTACTGGCTTAGCGCTACTATTCAAATTACATAATTGCATAAATTAGCATTAGCGTAGGTGTGATTTTTCCACATTTTTGACTGGGTTTTGACATTTTTGGCCTGTACTAAAGGCCTGCTCTAAAAGTCATGGTTCATCACTGGTTCTTAGTAACAAACTTTCTGCCTGATACATATCGAAACAATCGCTAGCTAGCACAGCTGACTGATAGTTAAAAAACAATGTGAAACCCCCCCCCCCTCGCCTTGAAGGCTGCAGAGTTTGCATGTGACATGCTGCAAGCCTGCTGGAGACTCGGAAATGGCAAAAGCATTAGAAATGTTTTGACCTGTCATGCACACAGGTTTTCTCTTCTCTTGTTCTTTTCCATCATAACTTTAGAAGCACTGTGGCTTTAGGCACACGGCCTCGTAGCTGAACAGAGGTGTGCACACTCAGCCAAAACAATGTGAGCTGATAGAAGCCATTTGCTTTCAGTCCAGGCTGTTTTTCTCACCATTGCCTCGGCCATGTCTCTGCGTATGGGCCGTTAAAGAAGAGGTTCATCTGTGCTGAATGGTGAGGCCACACATGCTTCCAATCAGTTCCACTGTTGGAGTGATTGGAAAGCAACTCCCAAATTGTTTTCTGAGAAAAATAGCAGAGCAACACTTCACGGTAAGGGCTCACTCGAAAGACAAAAACAACCGCTTGGTATGTGCTTAAATATATACAGCTCAAGACATGTACGCCCCTCCCAAAAGTAGCTCCAGCTGTCAATGCTACGATGGCAATGCCACAAATACATCTAGCCATACGGACCAATTTAAATCCACTCACACATCTGCTTCCAGGCAAGCAGAGTCCAGGAACTTAGTCACCTTGTTTACTAAAATCCAAGAGCAAAGATGGTATAAACATGCTTTCAGAGGTGCTATTTTGGTAAATGACACTAACCCCCCCCCCACCACCACCACCACCACCCTTCATGTTCCACAGACAGATCATGCCAAGTTAATGCTGCTTAAAATAGTGTCTGTCTGTGACTTGTAAACTCTTTGCCCTCAGCTTATCATTTATCTTTCGGCCTCCTCTGGGATAGGCCCGTTGTACACCAACACAATAAGGTGTCAATGTTATCCCCCTTTGGAAGAATCTTAAAGATATCGGGATTAAAGGAATGGTTTGGTGGAAAATCAAATATACACAGTTTTCCACTTAGCCCACATGTAGTCGATGTTTGGTGTCCACATTTTGCTTTTGTAGTTCAGCACTGGATCTACAAAATGAACGTTGTTATGAATAGTCACCCAAAACTTTCCGTAAATAAATAACCAAAACTTCTACCAACCCAAACTGCACACAGGCCTTCATAAGTTCGTGCAGAGCTGTCGATGTTGTTAGGACACAGCGTAACTTACAATGAACTATAAAAATGAATCAAACACCATGAAGCTGGCGGCATCCATTTTAAAAGTGCCAATATTCAATCTTATCTGATTTCTGTTTATAAGTAACTGTTAATTTAAAACTTCTGGGAACATAATCTAGCGCCAGTATTCCTGTGTGACATGCGTATGTGGAATTCAGCACAACACCCGTTGTCTAAAATGTCTTTCTCCAGTGTTTGCTATATGGTTTTGCTATGAGTTTTGTGCATTTTTACATTCCTCAGTAAGTCATACTGTGCTCCAACACACTGTTTAGACAAGTCTGCACAACACTACCTTGAAAGAAGTTGTGGGGATGTATTTAGAGAAAAGATTTGGGTGACTACTGGGTTTGTTAGCAACATTAGCCTCGTGACCCCACAGCTAAAGTAAAGAAGCAAAATTTGGACACCAAACATGTCCTGGCCGATCAACTACATCACAAAAATTGTGTACATTGAGTTTTCGCCAAACCATTCCATCAGAATACATACATAGATTTCTACTGTAGAAGAGCTTATATGGGTTAGGTGAAACCTGATGAGTCTAAAATCAAAGCCAACACCAGTCAGCATTGTTTGCTGTCTCTGAGCTGACTTCACTAGAGCATGACAGCAGACAAGCGAGACTTTGTACCGGAGTGCCTGACTCTGCCTGACACTGACCCAAAGCTCAGTGGAGTTCACTTTCACAGCCACAGTGTTCTCCTTACGCCAAATGTAGTTGACCTGCCAAGACATGCTTGGTGGCTGAAGTTTGCTTCTTTAGTTTTGTGCTAAAGCTACAAAGCTAATGGCGCTAACAAGTCATAGCAGCTTGGGTGCACCAATTAGGATTGTTTACACTGCATGCCTTGTGATCTCCAAACACTTGCTTTAAGCCAAGATAAGAAGTTAAGTAATGTCAAATAGACTGGCTTATGTGTTTTCTAAAAAACATGGACAAAAGCATGGCACACCTTAAAAAACAGTAGTAGCAACTACTGAAGACTGAATTTTGTCTGTACATTTGTCCATTTATAACTGTAGATAACTATGTCAACAGTGACAGGAGCCACAGGTCTATGTCATATTGCTTAACAACTCAACATGGTCTGAGGTAAGCGTGTGATGATTTATGGAACATGGCCGACTGTAACTTCCCTTGGCGCATCCTATTCATTTCAATTCAGAGCTGTGCTGCATCATGTGGTGCACAATGATTTGCGGTGCAGCCAAATCTGCCTTGCAGTGTAGCGAAAAACTTCAGCAGATTTCTACTTTATGCAAACAAGCACATCCGCCAAATTGCGCTTATCTGCCAGGAGAAGTCTGGTCGTCGTCACAAACGGCAAACAGCTTTCTCTGAAAGTAGTTGAGGGGCAACAATGGCTCTTTCTCTCCTTTGAATCCATGACAGCTTTACATGGTAATTAAAATACCTGGTTCTATACAGAATTGTTGACAGTGAAGATTTGGTGAAAAGAAGTTTGTTTGGATGTAGTTTACGTGGTTTGAAGAAGGCAAGAAGGCATAATTTGAATCATACAGAGCTCGCAGGTTACTTGCTAAACTAGCTAGTGAGATTCAGCAAACTAATTTTCTAACTAGTTTGATGATTATAACATTTTAGCTGACGATTAATTGTCATACATTGCGATACATGATTTCTTTTCTTATTTAAAACTATTATAATGCATAACCCTGATCGAAAACCCAACATAGACCAGCATGGCTTATCACCAGCAAAACCAGCATATGTTGTGTTTTGCATGCTAGTATGCTGGTCAAGCAGCATGACCAGGCTGTCTGACCAGTTAAACCTGCACCAGACCAGCACTAGGACAGCATAAACTTGCTTAAACTAGCTACCATAAACAGCATAAACTAGCTAGCATAAACTACCTGCTGTGTTTTTTCAGCAGGACTGTTAGCTATGTTTACCAGTAGCTAACACTGGTTGTACTGTGAAATTCACACTCACAGAAATGTTCACAGCTACACAGAATTATGCTTATATTTAAGCAAAGCTACATGTTTTACAAGAAAATGAAAATATATGCAAAAAAACATTCGGTATTCTGCAAGCATAACATGCTAAAACCTTACCCAGACTGCAAGCATATATCGGTCTACTGGCTTGATAAGTTTGGCACCCTTCTGGTCCACTCTCGGACTACCCAGATTGTTGTCCTGCATAAAATAACAGTTTTATTAGGTTTTAATCTCTTTAAACAGATTTTAAATGCACAAAGCCTGCTACTGTAGAAAATAATCTGAGAAAAAAATATTACCAACAACTGAAAGAAAAAAATTTGACTAGGCCTAATTTAAAATTATTTTGGTGATAATGTTGTCGCTGGCACTGTGCTAGATTGGTAACGGTTGTATCAATCAGATTTACTTGTGATATTGCAGTTAAAATGATTTAATAAGATAATTTACAAAGTTTAATGAAAGAAAAAAAAATTAAAGGAAAAACAAGTAAATCGGACTGTGGGTGGAAAATGAGCAAGAAAAAGTGGGATTTGGTCTAATGCTCTGCTTAACCACCAGTGGGCCGCCTGAGCAAGAACGCTGAGCAAAAGGCCAGTGGGCTGCCAGCTTTGCCGTCAGGGGGCCAACTATCCTCCTACTATCTGGGTAGAATTAGCAACAGAGCTAACAAATAAACAAACATTACTCAGCGCTGCCCTCTAAGCATGTTAGAACGCTAAGTTAGCAGCTAGAACTTCTTTGTCTTAATAAACCCCATGATATGAAAGCATTAACTGCCCTCTTTTATTTACATTTAATTGCCTCAAGCTGTTGCACCCAATTCACATTGTGCTCGCTGCAGCATAATGTGACTGAAATCTAACGACTGTGGAAAGTGATTGCAGTCATATAAAATAACTGTGATCATCTCAAATAATTGCAATCATGTAAAAACAAAATTGCGATCAGGCAGTTATATAGTAATTGTGACGTGTCTAGAAATGCCCCTATGCATGATGCTAATTGACACTCTATAAGCTTGCATTTCCACAGGCTACTTAGCCTCATGGTAGCTACACTGGCTTCGTTGCTCCAGTGCAAACCTAAACCAAACATGCCTTGGCTGACTGATGGGGGAAAATAGTTTAAAATAGATTTTTTACCAAACTAATCACTTCAGAACTACAAGGTGCTGCAGCTTCTGTAACCTGACATGGTGTGGAGGTGGAGTGGAAACGGTGAGAGCTCTACTGAGGAAAATAGCTGCCACCACCGACAAAAGACTTTACCTCTCTTTCTCTCACTCTTGCACAATCTGTTTTCTACTTCCTGAAAGCTATATTAAGTTCAGTACAAGCAATCTTATGACCATTCAGTTGTTTCCCCCAGTCGTAGAGGACGTTTCAGTCCCAAACATGAGTGAATGCTTCTCTTTTCTGCCATAGTAACAGCTTCAGTGGGGGTGGGGTTTGACCAGTTGCCTTCAGAGAGGAAGATGATTGATACTACACATTTCCGCCACATGTCGCACGCTCTAGGACTTTTTGTACTTCTGCTGCTGTGGCTTAAGTCACAGTTTCTCTACACCTCTGTAACACTGTACTGAACCAAATCAGCTGATTTGCGCTGATGTTTATCTTGAAAACAATCTTTGCTTTGATCTTGTTTGCATGTCACCGACTGTTCTGAAGAAGCAAATCATCGCAGACCCCAAAAAAACATGTATCTCTATTTTTGACGATTTTTATTTTTATACATCACTTGTACACAGCTGCTTTTTGCATTGATTGAAAATTGTATGATGAATGGGCCAATAGAAATGCTCCAAGATCACTTAAAAACCTATTAATATTAGCTTACATTAAAAGTTGAAAACATTTTTTTCTTTCTCCTGTAAACTTACTATTTTGGAGATACATGTTTTTCTTTGGACACTGATAGAATGCTGTAGGCCTATCTTGGTGGATTTGTAACAAAGGCTTTTAAAGGAGAAAGGAAAACTGTTAAGGTAACATGATGTTGTTCCTGGTCGTATTGCTACTAAAAGGTACTCAATCTCTTGCCAAAATAAATAAACGCGCACTGCTAAAGAAGCGCACGAACTCTAAATCTCATGTATGAACGTCTTGTTCCTGGCACAGACATGAAGAAAACAGGGGCTGGGAAACCCATATCTGATCACAACTGGAGATATTTTAACAGGCAGAGTTTCACAGCAGGGTTTGACCAGTCTCAGTAATTAAGGCTGCCTTGTTCCCTTCCGAATTTACAAGTCCAAAGTTTACTGATAGTGTACAAACTTTGGAGACTGTTGTTACCAGTGATTTAATCTGTTGTTTATGATTTGGAAATGGTGTACACACTTAGAGTAGTTGTTGGGATGGACATACAATTCTAGGAAAAGCCCTTAATTGTTATAGGACCTTTATATTATGTAGAAGTGGTTCTCCTAGAACAATGCACTAAAAAGCCCTTTTATTTTTAAGAGTGAACATGTTGGGCCTCCACTCAACAATAATCACCAGGCGCAGATTATAAAAGAGAAGCATGCTTTTGTTGCCGAGCAGGTTCTGCAAGAAGTTTCAGCGATGAACGAAATGAAACCCAACAGCAAGACAAGTCAGCAGACAGGCTGCTAACCGCGTACCTTTAAATGCTTGCGGTTGCCAGTTTAAAAGCCCCATGATGTCACCAGTGTTTACTTTCAGAAAAAAAGGGGAAACCCACGCTGCCACTCGATTGGCTGCCACTTGTTTTGCTCTCTCCTGACACATGCCTGGAGACAGGCGAGCCAATAAGCGAAGGCAGTGGGCAGGGCCTGTGTGCTGTGCTCTACTGGATGTTTTTGTTTCCTGCAAAACTACAGCGCTTCTCCGGATGTCTAAAGTCACATGGAGTACTTTTGTGCACGGGGCCAGCTGCACGCTGCTTTGTGCAGAGTCTGAAGCAGACGTTTTGTTTTTTTTTTCTCCCCCCTCTCTGCCTTCTCGCACGCCCACTCTTGTTTTGTGTTCAAGACCGACCTAAAGTCAGAAGTCAAGCTGCGCTTGAATGTTTTTGGCCTCCCTCATTGTCTACTAGGCCCAATGCACCGGGTCACTGCAGGCTGACCTTAGCAACCACAGAGACACAAGTTAAGTCAATGCACGCCAGTGCACATAAACAAACAGCGGTGCGCCTCCAATGCGACACAAGTGCACATAAACAAACAGCGGCATGCCTCCAACACAGACTTTTCAGTAGCTCTATATGCTCAATAAGTTAACTTTGCGCCTGATCAGCAGTTTGAAGACAGAAACCCACTGATTAAACAAGTGAAATCAGGTGTGCTCCAACTTGTTTTGAGTGAAAACCTGCAGGCACACCGGCCCTTTCTGTGGGCAAGATTGGACTCCCTTGCTCTACAGTGTTCATATGATGCATGTGGCCTTTCTGACAGATTGCAATACAGCACAGGAAGTGTAGGGGGCGACATGGATTCTGTTGTTTTGTTACAGCATAAAATAATCACATGGATGCAACTTTGAATGATGCTGCATTTTTTCTGATGTGCCATTATTTTATCAACATTACATATAAAAACTGATTTTTTGGATAGTGAATAAATTGGCTTTATGTATGTTGTAGACATTGCGACTCCGGGTTCCTGTAAAGAAATATGAGTCTGTAAGTTTTTCGTCAGAGAAGTTCTTCTTTTTAGAAGAGTGACGTCAAACTTTTTTAATCAGCCAACCAATCAGGTTGCAGACCGGTGGGCTAGAAAAGACAACCAAGATGGAGGGCAGATTGCCAGTGGAAAGATCTTGCGAGTTTGCAGAAGCACCTGGGCTCTTGATTTTCTCCAAAGCTAAAGGTAAGGCAGACTCATCCTCACCATAGTTAGACTAAATGTTGAGACATGGATCTTATCTTTATTATTATTATTATTAGTAGTAGTAATATTAATAATATTATTATTGTGATTAATAATTATAATAATAATAATAATAATAATAATAAGTTTAATCTAGATAGCTAGCTAACAATTGGATAAGAGGCTTTAACTACTTAGTAGTTAAAACCGCATAAGCCATCATTTTTTTCCACGCATACAAGAAGTAGTCAGAAATTTGCTGGAGTAATAAATGACAGAAATAACTTAATATTGCTTATTTTAATCTTCATTTTGCTATAGGTTGCCTCACTCTGTTTGTATCAAGTGGTGGGCTTGTTTTTCTTCTATCCATGAGATTTGACCCCCAGCTCTTCTATGTGCCGCTGATGTTTTGCAAGATATGGCACAATCAGGCCTTTGTGTCCATGAGATTCCTGGCTTCCTGGTTTTTTTGGTGCTACATTCTTCAGCTGCACTGTTCTAGGCAGTGACTTCGCTTTACCTGGCCTCTTTCTCTCAACAGCCAGACCAGTTTATCAGACCTCAGTCCACTGTCACTGCCAAAATCTGAGATGAGTGTTGATAAGCGTTCTGCTGGACCAGTTCATTATTGTTCTCTCTGCCCTCCAGTGTAGGACACCATGGCCTGTTTGACAATATCCCGCTGAAATTACAAGCTGTTGCGAGGTAATGTCTTCAAGTTTAAAGGTCACCGAGATTTGCAGCAGGTCTCAAATGGACTGCAGTAAAGGCAAGGCAAGTATGGCAGGTGAAATTAGATTTTCTGCCCCTTTCAACTGAAGTTAATAGGATATTATAATCAGAATCTATGCTTGAAACTTCGCTGGATACCATACTAGGAGTCCCATGATTCCCCAGATAAAACGTCCTATGATTCATTTGAATTGCTGCTTTATGCGACATACTCCCTTCCTCATCTGGCTGACTCTGCTGTCTTTAAAAGCTGACTGCATGTTTTAAAGTTATAAAAGCATTAGGGAGATATCCTTATCTGATGTTTCCTAAGCATGCACATTTACACTCTTAAGGTGCAGCTCTGAATCAAGAACACTCTACTATTGAGATACATTAAGCCAGCTAGCTACTGACAAAGAGCTAAAAAAAAAGGCAATAGCTTGCAAAGGGTTAAGTGATGTTAGACAGTCTGAGAGTTAATTGAGACACATGGATGTACTGCTTATTGTAACATGTGCTGTAGGGACGCTGTAGGTTTAATGCTGTTAAGAAACTGATGAAGGGAAAAGAAAGAAAATGTAAATCAAGGAATATCCCACTGGATAATATACAAAATTGTCCATTTAACAGTACTGTTATGGTTTTGTAAGCTGATGATGCCTTGTTTGTTTTCAGACAGGCCCAGTTGAACATCAGGTGTGAGCCAGGCCTTCTTGTTCTGTATGTAATAAGCCACATTAAGTACATGCTTCCGGTTAAAGTGACGTTTGGACTTGAATATGTGGTTTTATGATCATTCTATAAAACACTTATACGATACTGTGCAAAAGTCAGAGACCACACTTTATTTACTGAATTCTGGTCAAAACAGCCATCAGGTACAGGTTTTTCAGAAGATATTTCTCCAAGATACAGATATCCACTTGCATAAGGACGAGGAAAGCAGATGGGACTCCTAACAACCGTGAAAGACCTGGTAGATCACCAGAACTGTCACCATTAAATAAAGAATCCTTTCAGCTTCAAAAGAGAGAGAGGAAAATCAAGCTCCACTCTTGCTTCAAATCTGAAAACTGACTGAAAATCACAGAGAAAAGGAAGCTGCTGCTGTTCTCAGAACAATGGACTGACCACCCCAGAGTCCAGACCTCAACACTATTGAATGTGTTTAGGATTATTTGGTTCTTGAGAAGCAGAAAGTGCAA
>JAILXH010272192.1:0-10058 GCA_023558415.1 Piaractus mesopotamicus | reverse complement strand
AAAAAAAAAAAAAAAACCTCTGCCTTAGGCTTTGTTGTTATTGTGAATGTTTTCTTCATATGCTCGTAACTTCTTCTGTCCATGCTGCCAGGACCTAATCTATTCCCTTTTTTACAGTCTTTATTCAATTTGATTGTAGTTGCGGTACAGATAATAAAGTAAAAAATGTTCCTCGTAGATCATTGTTTGGTGCTTTAAACTGGGTAGTCAATTAAATTTGCCCTCATTAAATATTTTTTGGCTTCATTAATTGTTGAGTGTGGAGGGTTGTTTGTGTTTTCGTTGTTTTATCAGTGTACTTCTCTTGCGCTCTGTCGACATGCATTATGAGTCATTGAGATAAAGAAAGGTCTTTTTGAAATGACTAGCAGGGCAGAGATGCCTGGCCGCTGGAATGGAATGCTGAGGACAGTTTCATTCTGACTGTGGAGCCCTGATGAGTCAGAGCACATTGGTTTTGGAACTTGCATGATGACTGTCTGTTTGGGTTGGGGCTTCCTAACATAGAGTATTCCAATCTATGATGTTCCAGTTGCTTTGATCTGGCCTGCAGTGATCATTTATTGCTAGCTAAATGTAAATTGTGAATCCCTCAATCCCACCCATCCGCTCTAGAGAAGCATGAGGGCCTCTCTACAAATTGCTCAGCTATCATTCTGTAGCTGATTAACCTTTGAAAGGCAGGAGTTATTACTTTGGTTTTGCCGTAATATTCAAGTGTAATTATTTACATATTTATTACACGGTGAATTTCTTTTACACGGTTTACATTCCATATTTATAGGTTTAAACCTGTGATTTTGACTTTTTTCTCTTTTGTTTTGTTGTCAAATATTGAACATGGTATTAGTGTAAAGGATGCTTTTTCTTTCTGCAAAATAAGACTGCATGCATAACAATAACTTCATTGAATTTGATTCAGAACAAAGTATCTTCTACTTCTGAACAAAAATGAAATGTTCACTGGAAGTTTAGATGCTGAGCTTCCAACCCAATTTCTCCACTTGTTTTAATGAGCTATGATTGAGAAATAATTAATATCAAAATGCTTTTTGTTATTGCTGGCGATAACTGCAACTTCTAAAGCATAATAAAGCGCACAGTTAGAGTTGGCACTGATTGTGTTGCCTTTCTACAGTTATAAATACACCCAGGTACTTATATTCAGGCAGTGTTTCATCTTGATATTGGCCTTTTCTTCAAAGAACTTAAAAAGCTCACTCCTAGCTTGGCGGTCAGTGGTTTCCCAAGTCTTGGCCAGTAAACTCTTAAAGAAAAATGGTTCTTCTAGGGTTCTTTACTAAAGAATTTTTTTTCATATAGAACTATGAACACTCAAATAACTGTTTGCATGTTAAAATGGTTCTTTGCGAGGTGAAAGTGTTATTCAGGTTAAAACAGATTTTGTTGTGTATGGTTTTATATAGAACATTTTTGAAAAGGGTTCTATATAGTACTGAAAAGCGTTCTTCTATTGTTACAATGTCAAGCTTGTAATAATAGAACAACACTTTTTGGTGCCTTTTCATAAACTTTCTACATAGAACCGTACACAACACATTCTCCATTAATCTGAAGAACCCATTTTTTCATGCAAAGGTTTCATTGTGTTCATGTTTCTATGTAGAACCATTTCCTTGAATAAAGAACCCTTGAAGAACCATCATTAAGTGTTTAAAAAAAAGGTCAAGGTCTTTAGCATCTACCTGAGGCTTTGTCCATCTGTTAGAGAGGGCCACCCTCTGCGCCTTCACTCTGGGGCTTCAGTCCTGTGAGTGATGGCTTCACATTCACGCTTATTTTATTCCTTTCTCCGCCTCTGCAGGCTGAATAGCCTGTCTGACTGATTGATGTGGCTTATCCTTGAAGAGGTCACTCTGAGAGGGAAGTTGACTTCACCAGTCCGAGCATCCGAAGCGGAGAGTTCTGCTTTTTGCCCGACTGTATTTGTCAACATACAGAGGTAATTTCTCTTAACACTGGAGAGAGTTCATTTAAGACATATTTTGGATGAGAGTTTCTGCATCAAGGTCTTCTCAAAGAAAACTTGTTTAGGGATAATTACCATGGCGAGTGCACGCACTGCATTTTCCAGTTGTTACTCACAGGAAATGAGGTCAAGGAACAGGAAGACTTAGCCCAAGTATTTATAGAGTTTCCTGTTTTATATTAGTTTTTTGTGTATGATTTCGGATATGAGTTTCCACTTCCAGGCCTCCTACTGAAACCATACTTTGTTTATAACCAATTACAATAGGAATTATGTGGAACATTTTCTGTTGGTTTATGCAAGGGAAGTGATGTGAAGGCCCAGGATGGCTCAGCTTTGTGCAAGTGTTAAAGCTTTATTTTTCTCAATATTTGATATGTAGGTCACTCAGGTCAAAGTACCTGACCCGTGGAAGTTTTAATACTCATCACAGATTTTGTAGCCATTGCATACAGCAAAGAGATGTTAAAGAAGATTCAGAATTTGTAGATGACCTCAGTCATTAGTCATATTGTTTCTTCTTGTTCTTCTAAATTGCTGTGGCAATTGCATTTTGAGCATGTTTGAGTAATGTTAAAAGATCAAGACGAGCCATATTAACAAATAGGAGTGACAGTCACTGGAGGCCTAGACCTGTTATCTAAAGTATGTGTCCAAAAGCCGGAAGCAGGTTTAAAGTGTCTCTCTGCTCTGGACGTCCAGCTCGCTGTAGTTTATTCTCAGCAACAAACGCAATGGAGAGGCTGCTAGCTAGCAGTTAGGAGCAGTAGGCAAAGCATTTGGACTGTACCGGATGATTAAAACTGTCATTTTGCCTCAAATTAGAGATCTCATACGGATAGGAAGGAAGTCTTGACAGCCCGACCTTTTGAGTGCTGCTGGGATTACCATGACTTTGACTGGAAAGGACCATTTGACTGACATGATAAAAAGGCTAACCATAAATCGCTGTATTTTTTTTATTTTTTTTTTTTTTGCGTGATGTGCAGATAGATTATCTTGCCCTTTTTAGATTTACTGCTACTGCTTGCTGCTGGTGCTCACAGAGTCATAAACAAAACTCGTTTCCTGATGGACTGACAAAAACAACACACTGGTATGCAAACTTCCATTAAAAGTCCCAGTAATTCCAATTGCTTTTCACTTACTGAATTTTATAGTTTTCAAATTTATCGAATATCCATTGCAGCCTTACCAAAAAGAGCAAAAAAAAGGTTTCAGCAGCGTCTCTTTGTTTAAGAAAATAATGGAGTTTAGTGTCCTATTAGTCTACCAACGGACCAAATATTAATTGTACATATTCGTCATTTAATAATAAAACATCACTACTTGGATATCCATGTACTAATAGTATTTTTGCCCAAACTACCACAATGTGCAGCAATACTGACAAACAACATCTTACAATAAAGCCATGAATCCAGTGGGTTTAGCATGGCTGACTTTTACCATTTCAAAATAATTCCGGTAGACTTTTTCACACAACTTAACAGTGGCCTCAGAAACTATAGTAGGTGCCTACTGCAGAGTCATAGTTAAATATAAAATGATCTGTTGATGAATGGATTTTATTCTATAAGGTTGAATGACACTAAGTATTTTCACATTGTCAATCATTACATCGTAGGTGGAAACCTTGCGCTGGGAATGATTCTTTCCCTCCCATTACCCTAAGCACTCACGCAGGCATACATGCATTTCATCCTGTCTCGGTTGCCTTTATCAGACCGGGGGCTAAGTGTGTAGGTTGGCCTGCCTGGGAGTGCTCTGATGGACTGACTGTGTTTGGATGAGACTGTTAATGAGGCAGAACTGAAAGAGCCCCACACCCATTGTCCAGCTTTCAGCAGCAGGCCAACAAACAGAGGGTGTCAAGGAGAGGCCATGCAACTGTGTCTCTGTGTTTACTGAAAGCAAGCCAAATAAACAGAGAGAGGATGGCTGGTCCACAGAGGGGAAGGAGGAAATGTTCACGCTGTCTGGAGATACTGGCATGTGAGATGCTGAGCACACAGTGGAATAACCTTGAGGAAAGTAAAGTGGCAGGTGATGGACATTTTGAAGTGTGCTCACTCTTTTTTGCATTGTCCTCCTTAAGTGCCTGCACTCACAGAGCGATGTTTATTGAAGCACGTCATAGCGCTCAGTTCGGTTTACTTCTCATATTTTTCAGTGTACTAGTGTTATCCAAATTGTGTTGGGCAATAAGGGTGTAACAAAAAAAAAAATTCAGAATTGTCGAAAATTTAAAACTGTATCACTCTGTGTTTTCTGATGGTTTTTGTCGGTGAACAAAAACTGAATCACATTAGAGTGAAATGGCCGAAAAAGGGTATGCTATACCTGCACCCATGCTCAAATCACTGGGCATTTTTCTGAAGTTGATTGTAAAATCTAAAGTTGCCAATATGAGAGGGCTTAGATTAGATTACCATCAGAGGTGGGTAGTAATTGTATTCACATTTATATGTTACATATACAGTACTGTGCAGAAATCAGAGACCACTCTTTGTTTATTTAATATCCTGTTATTCATTTTGCAGCATCAGAAAAAAGAAGAACTTTATTTAACAGAAGAACGCAGGGGCCACAACAGCTGAATATAATTTCAAATTTCCATGTCATCTTTTTTCCTTTATTACAGCTTCCATTCTTTTCAGGGATTTGCTTTCAGTGTTTTAAAGAAATCTACGGCAATATTTTTTCAATGTGCCTCCAAAGTTCAGTCTTAGAAGTTGGTTGCACTTTCTGCTTCTCACAATTGAAATAATTCCAAACACTTTGAGTGATGTTCAGGTCTGGAGGTTTTGCCAGTCTGTTGTTCTGAGAATACCAACACCTTTTTTGTTTGATTTTTAGTTTTCTTCCTGTTTCCTTTTCCCAGCAACAGCTTTTTGCTTTCAGTTGTTCACAGAAATCTGTCAATAAAACCATACTTCACATATCAGGTGTCTTGTTTCAGTGTTCTAGCGCAGATATTCTTTTTTTGTCCGAATCCTTTTCTTAGTAATGGCTTCTTGACACATTTTTCCAGACTCGTAGTGTTGAGTTGTCTTCTCAGAGTGGAAGGATGTACAGAAACACCTGTGGATTTGTTCCAGATCTGAAGCAAGAATGGAGCTTGATTTTTCTGCTGTCTCTCAAAGATGAAGATTTATCTGATGGTGACAGTTTTGGTGGTCTGACAGGTCTTGCATGGTAGTTAGGAGTTCTGTATTCTCTACAATCTCTTTTAAGATTGTTTCAAACACCAGTTTTGGAAACTCTTGTTTTTTCACTTATTTTCTTTATCCACTCGCGTAAGGAATGGAAGATAATCTTATCGTATGTCCTCTTGAATATCTCCTGAAAAGCTAATGACTTGTAATTAATGGGCGTTTTGACTGGAAATGAAATAAATGAAGGTTTTCTTTTGCAAAGTAGTGTATATATTTTTTTGTGATCTATTTTTTGCTCAGACTTCACACATTTGATCAAGTTCATCATTCTCCTTTGGGATTCATTTTCATTCTGTCATTTTGGTTCTGCACCTGTACTGCTTTGCTGCTTCCTATACTTTTAGCTATTTATGATTTTGTTAAAGAATGATCCCAAAAGAGTGGAATAGGTTGCTTTGCTAATGTCTTAGATGCTATATGTCTTAAGAAGTTACACAGCAGTTGTATAAGTTACACAGTGCTAGGTTGAAGTTGTTTTTTGCTCAGATAATTGTCATTATTTGAATGAAGTATCAATACTTTTACTTGAGTCTGGACTTAAATTACTCTACTCACCTTTGATTATCACAATTTTTTTTATAGGTTTAATGTGAGAAATGCAGACAGTTTGACTATCATTTTACGATTTCATTAACGACTCATCCTCTTCTTTAAGGCCGACACAGGAGATGCCTCTGTCTCGCCAAAGAGCCTGACATTAGGAGCTGTAATTGCATTTAAACCTGAGTGTCTGCTCTCCTCCTTATGCACTGCTCTCTTTCTGCAGCCCAGGAACATAAGCGAGCTGGTGTGTGAAGCAGCCTTTCCCAGAAAAAAGTGAGTGGATCAATGGAGATTAGGTTAAGGAAGAACAATGCCAATTGGCCGCCAAATTGCCTAATTTAATGTATGCCAAGCAAAGTTCTACTTAAAGCCGCAAAAGAAATGTCATTAATGGCATCTTGGCTCTCTGTTAGACTCAAGAGTCAAAGCTAAAATAATCCTGTTTAGAATGCCACGTTCCACTCCTCTGCTATTCCCTGCACTTTATATTCCTGTGCTGTATGAGTGTGAGTATGCTGGCCTAGAGAGGGGGAGAGGGAGAGAAGCCAGGCCCTGCCTTGTGGTTGAGCCATAATTTAAGTAGTGCAGGGAGTGCTGTGGTTCAGGGCATGCCTAGTGATGGGCATGGGAATACTTAACAGCCCTGAGAAAAAAAAAAAATACTCTATAGCATAGAGCCAAGCAGCAGCTGCTGCCTCCACACAGTTCCCATCCATTCTTACAGCATGAACTCATGGAGCACCACCTCAACCTGCACTGCTTTGGTTTGTCTCAGGATATCAAGCTCTGCAAGAACACAAGTCCATCGGTTCAATTGAATGGAGGCGGGAATATGGTTCATTCAGATCTGTATGTGCAAATGTAGCTAAAATGTCTGAGTGACATAACTAAATTTGTTCTACCTGGTTAGCACTGTCAAATATCACCCGTAGGGTTGGGAGATGTATCGTATATACAATGATTTTCTTGGAGATGTAGAAATGGGCAACATTGTGATGATCTTAATGCTTATTTTATGCAGGCTGTTGAGTTTCCCGAAGGCTGTGAATTTTCATGAGTCTTGTGACGCCTGCTTATCTTGCAAGTACCAGCGTTTTAAGCCTTGTTAGCAAAATGGAAACCTCAAGCGATAATACAGCACAAGGTAACTGATTAGCGCAGTGGATAACACAGTCAGCCTGCACACGGACGAGTGAGCTCAATTTCCCTGTCCAAGCAAGAACTCTACTGCTTTGTCATAGACTACGGACGTATTTATCTCCCACTACGATGCTGTGTTTACATGCATTACTGGAGAAAAGGGATGACTGTCAGAGGAGAGCTTTGGCAGTGTAAGTTGTTTATTTAAGGTGTAAAATGGCAGGAAGATGTGGAGTACTCTTTTAAATTTTTTGGTTGTATAATACTAATATAAAACTTAAACAGTGAGATTTTTGGCGTCCATGGCTCCCAAAAAAATCAACATCTAGTTTATACCACTACTGCAGTTGACAGCAGAAGTTGGGAGAATTGAACTCTAAGACCCCTGACCGCTGTGGTACACTACCGTCGCCGCTGGCAATGGCAGAATTTTACGTCGCTACTCCATTGAAAACAGTGGAATATCTGGTTTACCATAAACCACTTACTGATAACATATAAATGCAGCATAAGTCTCTCTGTGGGAGAGAGAGATGGGGAGGGTAAAGTGTCATACCTATTGATCGTAATAATAATAATAATAAAGACTCATTTACCACCTCAAGCAGTATCCCTTCTAGTAAAAGGAATACATGAAACTGGTAATGATTGTATACCATCCTTTCTTGTGTTAAATAAGTGGAAAACATACCTTTATTATTTCCCCACATCATAGTTCTTACTTAACATGGGCTGAATCTCTTCTCTTCTCTACTAAAGTTCTTCTGATTGGGAAAATTGCTCTTAAAGCCATTTTAGAGAGAATACGTGAATATCGAGATACATTGCTGAAACTGAAAAAAAAAATATATATTTTTTTAATAATTTCGCCTAGCTCTGCTCTCCCCATTTAGCTTTAACTACAGCTATTGTCAGCTAACTTTGAGAGAAAGCAAACCTGTTATAGTAAAATGGCAAAATATTGGCATAATACCAAAGTATTAGAGAAAATCTGTTGATATTTTTGAGCATGTTATTTGCATTCAGCACCATATGACAGTGATTAAAAATTGTATTTGAGCATTCTCCACAGGAGGAGGCCTGATGTCAGTGGTTGATGTCATCTGAAAGACAGCAAGGGTGTTTTAGTATTGTTCAGTTTAAAGCACACTACACGAGCCAGACTGGAGGAATATGTGAACCATAATGCTTACTTTAAATCAAATGTGAGCTCCAAGCTGGTATCTGCTTCTCTGTAGTTCCACATGCATAGCATTTCACATGTTGTGGTCTCGTCAATCTTGTTGAGACTAGAAGATGTGCATGTAGTTCTAGTTGTTCTTTATTCCAAGGATGTCTTTGATCATTTCAGAGTGCTTGCTGACGGATTTGCTGTCTTTTTGGCATGTGTTTTTGTTTTTGTGTTTTCTGTGTCATCTCAAATTTCAGGCAGTTCAGGAATAATTTTACAGGAACACAGTCATACTGCAGGAATGTTGCTGACATGATTATGCTTAGTTGCATAAAGTACACTGTTATGGGGTAGTCATGTTAATCCCTTAATATATTTTTATTTCTTTAAACAGAATCTTTCAACAGACTGTTCATATAGACACTGTCTTCAAGCCACAGTTCGTAATTTTTCTTTTTTATTTATTTATTTTTGGCAGAGCCGGCTGTAGCACCTACCAGAGACTGCCTCCATACCACAGCTGGTAAGAGACACACAGACAGAGCTATTAAGATTAACAATAGTCTGAAACTACATCTGAAATGATCTCCTTTAAGTTTCTGTTAATGCTTAAAGTTTCATTGGATGTTTTGTTTTGTTTTTTTTTCCTTTGGGTAGGTCTGTGTGTTGGAGTGAATGGGTTAATATGCCCAACTGTATAATTACATTCAGTGGTCAGGGGGCACACAGAGTGCACTAATATGTTAAGCTGATGAATATACTGTGATTTAAAGTAGTTAGCCACATAATTGTGTGTCTCTTGATATAGGCTGCTTTCACGGTGAACTTGCTAAGACTTTATCGGGGGTCATTCTTTATAATGGTTATTTTCAGTTCTCCCATGCATGAACTGGAATAATGGCTCATGGCCAGCAGGTTGATCCCTGAGGCTGAATTAGCTAGCGAGAGAAGGAGAGCGGTTGGCTAGTTGCCTTTGGTTGGGCAGTCTCTGTGGCTTTGTGTCATAGGCAAAAGGAAACAATTCCTCTGCTTTCTGCGTTTAGCTTTCTCCTCTGGGAGCATGTCACCTGCAGGGCAAAAACCCACTCAGAACATATTAAGGACGTCTCAAAGGGCTAGTAATTAATATATGCGTATAAGGTCAACAGAATCATGCAGTGAAATCATTCTTAGTGCCGTTTTGTCAAAGACTGGTTGCACAAGATCTTTAGATCAAGCCCAAATTCTTTATTCTGAAAAATCCAGTTTTTCATAAAGGTTGCTTTCGGTCTGAATTGCTATGTAATGTTAGCATGATATCCCTAAATATTTCTGAAGCTTAGATGGCTTGATACTAGTTTTGCTTTTCCAATACTGATATTAAAACCTTCCAAATCGACCGATACCAATAAGTGCTTCAGTATTTTTTTGTTTAAAAACTGAACGTCAGTTACTTTAAATTGAAGCACTTTGCTTAAGATTGGCATCTAATAGTAGGTTATAACTCTCTAACTCAGAGGTTTTCAGTCCTGCTCCTGGAGTTCTACTACCCAGCTGTGTTTTACCCCAATCCTAATCTAGCACATCTGTTCCAGGTAAGGAAGGTCTTCAGGGACATCTAACATTAGTCAGGTATGTTGGATCTGAACTCTTCAGGGTCGTAGATCTCCAGGACCAGGATGGAGTACAACTGCTCGAACTACTCAAACACTCTACTGCCCTATAGAGAGAAATACAGAGATAATGTTATGCAATGTGAATAAGTGCTGCTTTATTCTCTTTTTCTAAGACTTGCCAGGGATACTCAACACATCAGATTAATGGCTAACATAATTAGGAATTGATAGTGGAATCAACCAATCACATTTTGATTTCCAGTGGGTGGGCCAGATTTTTGTGGGGGGGGCAGGATAAATCACTGTAGAATTTCCCGACATGCAAGATATGCTACTGACTGTGAATGCAAGTGTCCTGATCAGTAGCCTGACCAGCGTGTTTGTCAGTTAGAAGTGGAAAA